>VZTF01009088.1:1139747-1206556 GCA_013397755.1 Cnemophilus loriae | reverse complement strand
CGTGCGGGGGCTGCCGCCCGCGCCCGCCGCCCGCACCAAGCGCAGCCGCCGCGGGGAGCGCGCCTGCGGCCACGGGCGCGCCGAGAGCGACGAGATGCTGATGATGCTCACCTACCCCGTGGTGCCGGTACGGCCCCGCCGCGGGCGGCTGCGCTCGGGCCGGGAGGGGCGGGAGAGCCGCGGCTCGTCCCAGCTGCAGCCCCAGGGGCGGATACTCGCCTCTGCCGGGTCCCGCCCGCTCCTGCCGCGGCGGCTTCACCCGGAGCGAGCACGCACCGGTGCTCTGCCCCCCTGCCTGCTCTGTGGGTGCTGGGGTGCCGGAGCTGCGGGGCCACGGAGCTTGCCGGGTACCATCCAACTTCGCAAGCGAGAGTTACGCAAACGAAGGGAGGGAAGTTGAGGGTTTAGCGAAACTCCAAAATTTAGTTGCAATAACAAGCCTTCCAGTTTCCAGTGTCTCCGGTTTTTAAAACTAACACCACTAACAGAACCCCCGTCTGTTTTCTGCTGTTCAGCATCTCAGCATGAGGCACTGGACATCGCTTCACTGACATCTCTTTGAAACTGATAATGCCCTTCCAGTAAGTGTTAAATTCAAGGTGGTATTTGATGGATCAGGAGAACTGTACGTCCTTTCTCTGGCAGAATAGCACAGTTTTTTGCACTTCAGTGAAAAGATGATCTTGCTCAGTAGGAACTAATGTAATGTAGTTGAAAAATTACACGGGTTATATAGTTGAAAAATTTTGAATAGGTTGAAAAGCTTTTGAGTTTTGAGCTAGAAGAAATGCAAGAACAATATTACTGTTGAGAGAAACTTAGTGGAAATTCTGGTCCAGTAAGGACTGCAGGTCTAGGCCCACAAAAAAGCAGGAGAGTGTAACTCAGGCTCTTACTCGTGTATTAATATTGCTGGTTTAAAAAGTTATTTACGGAAAATACCTCTTCAGTAATGCTCTGATGGCAGTTGTGTTAATAAACGATTGCAATCCTTGGTTTACAGTGATAAAATCTCCATTAACATTAGGGCTAATGAGAACGCCAAACACAGGTGTTCAAAGTTATCATAGAGTTTTGATAATGACATTGTTTGGGTTTTAGAATAATTTTTTTTTTTTAGCTAAGTCCTTTTGCTTTGAGTTCAGAATTTGCAGCACAAGACTTCCGCAAAAAGTAAAAATCTATAAAATCACATGGTTTTGTACTCAAAACTGTCTTTTAAATAACTTCTTTTAGGAAGTCATCCCCGAATTTGGCAGCTGCAGTTTGTTTTGCTGTATCTGACATGAGTTGCTTCTTTGAGTCTGAAAGATCCACAAATAAAATTACTGGGGAAAGGATTCTGATCCTGACAGGCCTTGAACACTGCCAGTGGCATTTCCTGCTAGGTGCTCAGACTGGAATCATTAGTTGCAGCTGAGTGTCTGGAGAATTTTGGCAGTGGCCATGAAATGTGCTACTCTGCTGTCAGTAGGTACCACGTATAGATTACATGAATTTTATTGCCCTCTCCAAACGGCACTGAGCACACTGTGTGTATTTGAACAGCACGTGGCCAGACTGTGCACTTGTGCCTCTAAACGTGCACTGTGATTACTGCTGTGTGTCACGTGCTTCATTCAAATCTATCTATCCTGCAGGGAGTTGCTTGGGAGGGTTTGGTGCCTTTTTGTTCTTACTCCCACCAGACAATTTTCATTCTGGCTGCTGCTCAGGAGAGTGTGTAACTGTGTGCAGGATCACTTGCTCAAGGGGAAAAAGTCCTTAGAAAACTATTCAAGCACCTCCTCCTCCCACTCCTGCATTTCTGTATTTTGACTCTAACTCCCACTAATGTAATTTGAAGACTTGGCTACTTTTGTAGTGTGAGACAAAGTTCCTTAGAGTTGGTGGGATGACCCCTGCTGCACTGGTGGGCCTTGGAAGGACGTCCCAGCCCCTGCTGAATGTGGGCTTGGCCTGAGCAGGTTCTCCCTGGCAGGGGAGGCATTTCTGCAGGTATCAGTGTCCCACTGCTCTGCACAAGCCCTGCTCAGGACACGTCTGTTGTGGCCACTCTTCATGAATCTTTGAAATAACCGTAGGCATCAAAAATCATGTTAGCTTTAATAACAGGAGTATATATTTTGTTCAGGGCCTATTGTTTATGTATACATATATTTATTTTGTAGGAGAGTAAAAATAGGAAATTGGCAAATCTGCTGCTGCAGAAAGACTGATGGGAGAGTAACAGGCCAATAAAGTTCAAAGTGTGATTTAAGACATTGCAAGAGGTGGTGGCTTATGGTGGCTACCAATTATCTGAGTAACTATTTCATAGTTTAGGTTTTCTTTTTTTATTATTATTTTTCCACCATTTCTCTGTGAGAAAACTAAGATTTTAGCATTTAAATAAGATATTTTTATCTGTAGCTTTTCTTGGTGATGATGCTGGCTGTGAATGGTCTGCTCATCTTTCATAGCTAAGCTGGAGGTTCTGTCACAGGCTATTTGCACTTCTTGAGTGCCATGTTTTTTAACTGTCACCTGAGTTGCACTGACTGGTAAAAGTAGTGCTGCTTAATTAATTGGAGGGCCCCAAAGCAAGTTGGAATCTCTTCAACAACCTCAACAGAAATATTTAGATTAAAATGCAGTTACAATTAGAGTGCACATGGACAATGTGCATTTCACAAATTACAGGGTAGGAGAAAAGTGTTTTTGAGGAGTGTGAGGGGAAAGAAAACAAGTGTATTCTGATATTCAAAACCAGTTAGCACTTCTCAGCTAATTTAACTTGAGTCTAACATTTTAAATGGACTGTTCCAGTACAGTCTGGAATCAGTACATTCTCAGTATGTATCAGACAGAACAGGAACTCGTTGTCAAATATGGTTTGGTTTTGCAGCAAAAGGATACTTTCTATCAAACTAATCGTCCTCTATTTGAGTCTGTTAGATTTGGCAATTGAAACTAATGATGTATTCATTTTAAAAATAATGATTGACATTGGAAAATAACCTTGCTAGGACTGAACTTCAATCTGCCTTTCAGATTGCCTTGCACTTGTTTCTTCTGTCTTTTGGGACTAGTGCATTCCATTAATTGTAAATAGAGTAGTTGTACAAAGATGAACAGATCTGCAGCTCTGGGTAAATGGTTCGTAAATTATCACACACTGCACAGCCCTGAAACAGTGACCCTTTATTTTCTGGCTATAAACATTAGACTTTCCCACAGAGAATTGAGAGCCTTCCAGATTTCGTGGTCATAATATTTTTATTCCTGCTGTTTATTTTGATAATTTGCAAAATGTTTTAGTGTTGACTCTCATTAAGCAGGACATGTAATGTGAATGTTTGCCCAGCCAAGGACTGTGTATTTTGTAAAGATGACTCCTCAATTGATAAATTTTAGTCTACTCTAGATTAAAAGCATATTTTTGAATGTATCTTCCAGCTTGGTTTAATAAAGTCTCGTCTTTCTGCTTGAATTATTTTGAATGGATGAAGGTCCATTTCAAATTTGCAGATCTTGGTTTTTCAAAGATAAGAAATTGCTTACTTGGAACACAGGTCATCTTTCTCCCTAGATATGCTACATTGGAAAAGTTTCCATCACTTAATACAAATATAGAATAAAATTGAATGTAGTTTTTATTGGTTGATGTTGGATTTTAATGCCTTCCACTGATAGAGTCCATGCGTGGGCAACCACATGTGTTCCAGTAATGTGTGAAATTTAATGGCTAAATGATGTATGGAATTGTCTGCACAACATTTTATTCGTATTTTCAGTAAGGATTAAAATGATGTCTGTTGAACAGATTCCTATGAGAGAAACACTGCCCAAAGAGATGGATAGTGTCACAGTGCTAAAGTAATTCTAAATACCTTATTCTAGTAAGTACAGAGGGCCAGTTGTATCTTTTGGAATTATTTCTGTAGGTAAAGCAAACCAGATACTTTCATGAAATACATTGTTTTCAACTTTAATTTCTTTGCAATATTAGGTCCGAGTGATGGTGGATTTGTGTAACAGCACAAAAGGGATATGCTTAACAGGTATGTTTGTTGCCTCAAGCATTACATCTGTGTTACCCCCAGGAATACAGAAACAGTGCTTTCAAAGAACCTTAGGTCAATAACTATGTAAATATGCTATTTACTCTATCAGAATCTTAAAAAAAAGATTAGTAGGTGCTACTTTGGGACTTATCTGCACCCTCTTAATATAAATGCTGGAATTTAAGGAGCTCAGTTGATGCTACTTGGAGCCATTTCTCTTTCATGTATTTTCATAAGCAAATCTTTTAGACTTGGGTGTTTAAAATACTCATTGAGGTCCAGTCATGATATTTTTGTGTGTGTCACACTTCAGGCCTAATATGGGAGGAACAGGCAGGGCGTAGAAACTTGCTCCCATTGTTACAACTGCAGTGGAGCAGTGGGACTTAGTGAACAACTCGTTTTCCTCAGCTGCAGGATGTCTCACACGTCACCAGGGAGGACCTGGAGCTGTTGATGGCTGAGACAAGAGAAGGTGTGAAAAGTTTTGTGGGGTTTGGTGTAGAGTGTCTGGTAGTAGCCAATTTAAGAGCTACAGTCCAGCTTTGAGGTCTGCCACAGAATGAGTTGTGTTCCTTTTGGAAATGAGAAGATTACGGAGAAGCCAGTTTTTATGAGTTAAAGAAAATGCTTCACTTGCTGTCTGGTTTGAATTTGCAAATGGCAATAAGGTCCATTTGACTCAACTGATTAAATATAAATGAGAATTACCATTGTACACACAGATGTTAAACAATATTTCTGAAGTTATACATCAGTTCTGATTGCAACAGTGGCTGAACCCCAGACAATCTGAGTTTGTTTCTTTGGGCTTCAGACTTTTGAATTCATGTTACTGGGTGCTTTTGCACCTTTTTCTCTCTTAACACCGTTAAATGAGTGGCTTTCTCTGCTGTAGGCCTAAATGACTTTTGCTGCTTTTCAAGCACCTTTCTTATGTATCTTATGCTTGTACAAGGAGCCTCAGTTTTTGGGATGAGGAGGTAATTCAATGCACTAATGGATGTAACATAGTGTGGAAGAAATGGCCGTTTACTGGAAAACTGGCAGAAAGATGTTACCTGATGTTACTGCCTGTACTGATTAAAAGGGATGATTCCTGTAATGGTATTGTAAAATGGTTTTCACTTTACTCATAATGCTTTGTAATTAATGCTGAAAATTGTCATCTTTAGGGAAATCTAGTAATCACTGTTATTTTCTGTTGTAAGGAGTTTGGTTGAAACAAGACAGGACTTTGGCTGGATAAAAATGTTCACAGAGCGAATTTGGTTCTTTAATTGCAACTGTCACCTTTGTCTTCTCCTAGTGGTTTTCCTTTTTTTTTTTTTTTTAATGTGTATTGGGGACCACAGAGGATAAATCACAAACATGTTCTGGTTAATCTTTCTTTACTCTTGCCTGCTGTGCTTGCTTCTCATTAGGGCCCTACATCTGAGCTATGTAAGAGAGCGAGACAGATTTTTTCATATTGCGTGTTTCTGCACGACTGAAGCAAGTCCAATTTCTAATGTACCAACCAGTTTCTGTGGGAAGCTCAGTCCAGTCTGGAGAACTATCACACGTGAAAAGCCTGACTGTTGATAGGAATGACAAGATCTTTTTTTTTTTCCCCTGTTTAAATAATCTGAATCCTGAAGTGCAATGAAATATCTGTAAAACACAGAGAAGTGTGGCATGTATTTTTAATGTGTATTTTCAACAGGATTTTTAATTGTGACATTCATCAGTATTGTAAAGCCAATATTCTTCCACTAGAACAGGTTTTTGGAGAACACTTATATAAAGGAAACGTGACTGTGTGGTGTTTTGCATCCATGGCTTTGTGAAGGCACCAAAGCTCCTGACAGTGAGGTTACATTGTAGAGGTTGTTGTCAAACCTTTATCAATTGAAATTTGAAAAAAGCCAAACATTTATACGTAAATGTGTTGAAGGATAGTCTTTCAGTAAGCCTGAGTTACTGCTAATGCTCAGGTAGTTATTAATAATATAAAGCAGTTAAACAGATGTTCATTTTGAAATTTAAGGGGTTTTCTTCCCCTTCTACTGTTCTGATCTAGTGCTAATCAATTACATTTGGAATTGCTTTGTTTTCTTGCTAGGTTAAACTCACCATTTCTTCTTTCTTGTGGTTTTCTTTTTTTTGTTTTGTTTTGTTTTTGTTTGTTTGTTTGTCTTGTTATAGGACCCCCAGGCCCCCCAGGTAAGATACTTGGACAATTGCAGTAACATTTGGGGGTTATTGAAACAGCTGCTGGTGCAGAATATTGAAATCAGAAATGTATCTTTCACAAAATTGTCTTCCTTTGCTAATTAGATTAAGGGAGGGTTGGATGACTGCCTGCCTTTATAATGCTTGTATTTAAGTCAGCTCATGCCACTTCTGAGAGAGGGGAGGTTTTAGACATTTAAATTTTCTAGTGGAGAGAGGAGAACATTTGATCAAAACCAAATTAAGATGTTTAAGTAGCATCTGGATGAAGAGATGAGTTTATATATTAACCTCGCAAGGAAACTAGATACTATAATTTAACATTAAAACCATCTTTTAAAAATATTGGTTACCGATAACACCCTCGCACCTCCCCCATAACTTTTCTTCCTTCCTTATTTAATTCTGTCTCAGTTCTCACTCAGGTGGTTGCAAGGCTATGCTATGAATAGTTACTTGTTTCCTTTCTGTGCTGCTTAACCTGTGGGTCTGCTTGGAGTGATTCTCTGTATCTGAAAAGTATGAGTTATGTTTTGCTGGGATTCAAATATACGTATAAACATGCTGCATGTATATATAGTAGATTTCAGGGCAACTTGCATTCAACAGTGAAAATTCAGTTATGCTGTTTGGTTTGATCAGGGCCTCCTGGGCTTGATGGACTGCCCGGCTACAATGGATCAGATGGAGTCCCAGGCACTCCAGGACAAAAAGGAGAACCAGGAATAAATGGAAAAAGAGGAAAAATAGGTACCGTTTCCCTTCACGTTAGGTTATAATGCTGCTTTGAAATCCAAACAAATTACAGCTACCCAGCTAAATAGAGGTGAAAAATATAGCTAGAGTGAATATGGTTTGTAGTAAAAATATGCATTAATTGGTACTTAATACTGGAGCAGTGCTCTTGATACTGAAACACTTTTTGTTTCTAGGTTTGCCAGGACCAAAAGGTGATCAAGGACAGAAAGGAGAACCTGGAGAAATGGGTTTACCTGGCAAGGATGGTATGCCGGGAGGAAAAGGTGCAAAAGGAGCCAAGGGAGAAAAAGGGGATGCAAACAATGATGTGATACCAGAAGGTATGGAAAAGTGCTCTTGGGAGGTCTCTTGCAACAGTGTACTTGACAGAAAAAGATATGCACCGCTTCTGAAGCATGAATGTGATCTGCAAGGGCAGGACCAACGTGTATAAATATGGTTTACATACCTAGGGAAGTCTGAGTATTGCTGTGCCAGGAGATTGTTCTCTTTGCAAGGCAAGTCTTCACAAAAACCTTTCTGCTTGGCCTTTGAGTTGAGGTGTATGTGAATTTCACCCTTTCCAAAATGCTTTCATACAGCTGACTTCCTCCTGCTCTTTATTTCAGTGTAGTTTTATTTTTCTATTAGGAAACGAGGGGCAGATTTCCACTCAGGAATATGTGAAGCAGCCAAATATAAACTGTGTAAAATTACAACAGTGTAGGATCAATCTGTAAATTGACGTTTTAGAATACAGAAAGTAAAAGGCAACAGTACTTTGTGACTCTCTAATGAGCCTATCATCCAGACAGATAAAATGCATTGATGTCCTACACCTTGTGAAGGTCTGTCTGGTTCACCTTCTAACAAACAGCACTTCAGAGAGTTTATTGCACCATATTCTGTACTCAGAAACCTTTTAAGAAAGAGAGAGGCTGTTCCGTGGATTCCTGTGGACACGTACAGTTCTCTGCAGGTTTCCTGCTGCCTGGGGAAGGGCTGGGTCCTGACACTGTGTTTTGTACACAGGTGCAAAAGGTGAGCCTGGACCACCTGGGCCCCCCGGACCTCCTGGACCGCCAGGGCCTCCGGGTAAACGGAAAGGTAAAGCCAAAGCAGAGCTTCAGGAGAACATCTACAGCAGCAAATGCACAGGTTGGTGCTTTCCAGTGTTCTTTGCCATATTCTGAACAGGTTTGAGATTGAACCATTGCTTCAAGGCTCACAAAACAGCAAGCATGAGTTTAGTTTTGCTGGCATCACTAAAACTGCACAAGCTTAAAGCTGAACATGTCCTTAGGTGGTTTGCTGAAATATAGTTTGAATAAGGCAGCAGGTTACCTTCAATACAATATTAGTCTTTTAATTGTGTTTTGCTGATGCTCAGGCAAAATATTTACAAATGGTGTTTTCTATTAGATGGGATAAATTTGGAAAGTAAGAAAAATGCAGTTGAAATTTTTGGCTTTTAAATAATGAATTTTTAATTTCAGATATAAGTATAAACCCCTGATTCTGGATATTGAAGTGTCAGAACAGAGCCCAGAGAGCCTCCTTACAAATGGACAGGAAAGAGCTGGAGCAGAAATCTCATCCTATTTGAAATTCAGAAATGCATGAACTGTTGTACGAGATAATTGGGCCGTTTGCTCAGGTGGCCTCTTTTCAAGTGTTGAAACAAACTGAAATGCTTTGGAGGATAAGCTCTCTGATGGATTTCTGATGGATTTTAAATCGCAGTGTGAAAATGGGAGTTACACTCAAATAACTCTGCAAAGATGAGATTTTCCTCAATGAGCTTTTATGTTTTATGACTCAGCAAACCATGAGATCTTATTACCAAAATTCAATGAATAATCCAGGTTTTGTAATTAAATATTCATCTCTCTTTCAAGGAAAGAGAATACATACGCTGATTTACAACTGTAATTAACTTATTGCATAAGAATACAAGCCTGGCTTTTTCAAATTAAATTTTGAATCTGGTAAGACTTAATCTCTTCAAGAGAAGATAATAATTATTTGGAAGCCCAGGTATATCTTTCCTCTATGGTACTGTTAGTGAATTCTGAAAGAAACAAAACATCTCTGCTCCATCCTCCCCACCTTCCCCCAACAGACCAAATGAATAGTTTTAATGACTTGTAAACTCCATTAACTCTCAACCAGAATAGTTTATGATAGGAATCAGCAGGATATTTATCTTGGTTTTTGATGGAAAGAAAGTAGTAAAATTTCCCATAAGAATCTCTGATTGAAAACTGTCTCTTTAATTTTAGTTGCTTTCTAATCCATGCAGCTGAAAGTATTGCAAATATTCACCAAGGCAGATAGTGCACTCAGCTTTGCTACAAACACTGACCTGGCCCTTGACTATCCTATAGTTTTAGATAAACTGCTGTACAGGGAACTGCTCCTTCAGTCAACTGCATCTATTAGACTCAGCCCAAGAAAATCAGCTCGTGCGTTGCAATTTATAATTTCTGCTGAGTGATTTTGATTTTTGAAATATTCTGGCAATTTTTTGGGATCGGAAGCTGGAAGAGGATCTTGAGGGATTGATAAATTCTCGCTGTAGGCATTGAGATTACCGTGGTTGGGTGGACTGTTTGTGCCTTACTTGGAGATACACTGTGATCACTTGCAAACTTTCAATGTCATCTCACAAAATGCCCTAGATAATGGACAGGAGAAATACGTGTTGTTCTTGCTCCATCTTGGAGTAGTTTTCTTCTGCATGAACAAAAAGAGAATGTGACCTAAAGGAGAAAACAACAATGCAGTATTATCTGTCCTTTCTTTCCTGAATGTCATGGTACCCTTTCAGCATTACTTTATAATTTATTTTTAACTATCTTTGTCACTTAAACTTCATCACAGACCTGTTATTCCTAGAAATATATTAGAAGGCAACAATGAAAATGTAAGCCTAAAAAAATTTGCAGCCTGTGTGCCAAGCAGTGCGAAATGCTGGAGATGAAATTTAAGAATGGAATTAGAAAACAAGGCTACAATGAAATCAGGAAAAACCTTAGCAAAAAGCTGAGAACTGTTCTCTGTGGTTGTTCATTCTAAGCAAACTGAAATGTGTCACATTGTTTTAATGGCAGAGAAGATACCTATTTTTATAGAAAAGGACCCATAATTTAATTCAGGCATTGTTTTAACAGTAAATGCTAAGAGAAGATCCAACCAGTTACTCCTTAAATTGTTGCGGGATAGGGAAAAATATTTCCAGGTGTTTGATTCTAATGTGAACCATTTCTATGTCTGTGAATAATATAATGTGTCATTTCTCTTAGTATTTCATCCTGCTTCTTTAGTGGCATGGATGTCAACCTCACGCATTATGTACTCAGTGCGTGTGTTAGCGCTCCATTGCTGTCTCAGGCATTAACAGCATGAGCATCCACCCTCTCTGCTGGTGTGTGGGGATTTGGGCATGAAGTTTTTGAGTTTAACAACTACTCCTTCCCGTGAAAATGCTTTTGGTCTTACTGCTAAATCAGCCATTTTCCAGCTACCTCAGCTGTCTGAAGTTATCTCATGAAAAGGGCAACTCTCTCTTCCTAAGTGGCTACTCAGAAATTCACAGCTAAGGAACTAAATCTGTTGATTCAATTAGTTACTCCTCAAAGCTGACTGTCAGCCTGAACACTTCATTTCCTTGGCAGAAGTGAGAGCAAGTCTTTTCTTATCTCATTTTTTGCCCAGACCAACCTCAGCATTTTTTTTTCCAGATGAAGCAAAACCCCAGTTGTCATTCCTTTATTTTAGCGGAGTCACTGATGTGCCCATCTGTCATGTCAAATAGCGTGAAACATGTCATTTTTCTCTTTCTCCCTCCACCCTAGGTGAGACATGTGCTGTACCAAATGATGATACCCTGGCTGGAAAGGCTGAAGACAGAAGCCCCGGTCCTTCAAAAAAAGCTGGTAACCTACTACAAAGTGTGACTTAAGTGCTGCTTTCTCTCTTAGTGTCACAGATCACGGACATGTGCTTTTTTCCCACTAGAATGTGTCATAACGTCTGTAGGAAGTCCTGTTCACTTTGTCAGTGTACAGCAAACGTTTGGAACTTGGATGCGGGAACCTGCAAACATAAGTGATGAAAGGATTTGGCTCACCACGCACTTTTCAGGTATTTTTAGTAGTAGTCACTGACCAAAAATCCATTGTTATCCTGACATTGCTTCCTTAATCCCTTCAACCTAAACTCGTAAGAATGATGAGTTTTTACCCACATCTTTTTCAGAATATTTTCCATGTTACCTGTATAATACTTGACTATACATATGGTTATAGGCATTTGTAGTATCTTTGGACATTTTCAGAGTCAACGTCAGATTTTAAAAATAGCCTGATGTTTGGCTTTTTTTTTTAACCAATCCAAGTTTAAATGTCTATTGTTCATGGCTTTTTATCCTTTTCTTTCAAGAGTTTCTGTTTCCTATGACTTTACTTCCCTAAATTATAGCTCTGAGTTTTGCCTTTTCATTTAGCTAGGCATGAAAATGAGTCAGATGCTGCATCAGCTGCATTTAGAGCAGGAAAATGTCCAGGACCTAACTGGGAAAAGGAAATCTTTCTGCATACACATCAACTATATTCAGAATGAGGGCCCATTAGGTCTGTGTGAAGCAGGCTCTTGATCATCTCCTCTATAGATTTTTTTGAGTCTCTGGATTCTTTTTTCACATTCCAGCAAGTTGAATCACTATTGAAAATGCAAATACAATTGTTTGTCAGATAGTTGATTGAAATGGACTTTCAGTAGAGACTGAACTTCAGGATAGAGATTTAAAAATTAGATGAACCAAATGATCGTCCTTTTTTTAAACGTTTTCCCCTTTGTTTAGGAAAATGTGTAAAAGAATATGAAAATTCCAATGCCTTGCTGAACGACAGCTACAGGATCATTAACATCACAGGATTCTTCTATGGATGTGGTCATGCAGTACAAAACAATCACCTCTACTATCAGAAAGGAGGAACCAATGTCATTCTGAAGTAAGTCAAAGATAGTTGGCCTAAGGCAAGTGATGTGGAAGGAGGAGTGATGGGTTAGAGTGCCAGAGGTGAACCTCAGAAAAGCAGAAAATTCTCCATGTAGCATTTTGTGTTTCCTTTTGGTCGTACCTAAATAGGAAGACTGGAGGAATGGTTCAGAGCTCTTTACAGAACAGAACAACTCATTCTTTCCAATCTGTAAGTAGAATACAGACCACCAGCCTTCCACTTGTGTGTGCAGATGTTGTGGGAAGAGGAAAACTGGGAGAGTAGCTCAGGACCACTACTCTGCTGTGACAGTTCTTTAGGCATTTTTCAGCCCTGTGTCTCAGGGGTTCACCTCTGCAGTTACCATGTCATAGAGCAGTGAGGCCCCAGGATGAACAAGATGCCATGCGCACAGAGGACAACAGATTCTCCTCGTGGCTATCCTGGGATCCAACAGGTTCTATCACACATTATATTGCTGTGGGCGTTTTTCAACTTGGATTCTTTGCTGTGTTCATAATCGCAAGAAAGAAATGAGAACTGACTAAGAAATTTGGGTACCACAAGAAAGGGTTAGATTTAGAAGAATAAGCAGTGCATCTACCTGCATCTGAGCCAGCAGTGGTTCAGCTGCAGTGTGGGAGGCATAGGTGGATGGTTTTGTGACTGTGGCCCGCTCATGAAACCCGGCTTTGCCGAGCCCTTGCTGTGCTCTGCTCTGGCTGGCAGCAGCAGGGAATGCTGCTGGCACAGGCGGATGCACTGAGGCACCTGCTGAGGACAGGGCGACCTGGAGAACTGCACATTCCACCGGGGAGGAGTGGCTCCAGTGTTTGATTTCCTCATAATAAGAAGTTTCTATTACTTTCCTGATGTATCTCCCTGAACTGGAACTGGGAACTACATCTCTTGTTTCAGTTTCTACTGAGGACAGAGACAAACAATACAAATCAACCCCAAAATCTCACCTTGTGGGAAGAGCCAAAGACAGTCCAAGGGCAAGTGAAAGATTGCTTGTGCTTTCAAGTCCTTACACAACTCTGATGTCTGAGCCAAGAACATTTACTATACTTTGATGTCTGTTCCCAAGCAGGTGTGAGTGCCGCCTTCCTATATTCATGTGGATGCCAAGGAATGTGAGCAAGCTGCAAGGATTCTATAATATTTATTCTGCCAAGCACAAGGTCACTTTTTGGCAGCCTCCTTTGAACATCTTTCGGTTTTTTCTCTGGTGTTCTGTAACAGGCCATTACTGTCTAAGCAATACACAGCGATAGGGCAGAGATTCCTCACCTTGCTTGCATACCGTTAATTGGGAAATGCCTTCACGTACAGATGAACACAAACTATTTGTGGAATTTTCAAATCCTCTCAAGGAGCTGCTGAGAAATGGCCTTTCTGTTCTGTTTGTCACTCTGAGACTATTTACCTTCAGCACAGACAGAATGAGGCACTATGGATTCTGTGACAGTGAAGTTCTTGATTTTGGGCTCCACAAAAACTTCTGGGAGTTTTTGTATTGTTTTATTGGAAAGTATAGGTGAGGATCTGGTTAGTCCACTCTGCAAATGTCGAAAAAAACATTCAAAAGGAGTTTCTTGTCATATTTTAAAGCTGGTAAAACTAGGTTTGTCTGACCTTTGGCAGGTTTTCTCATGATGGTCAGACCCCCAACACTGTGATTGTTTCATTCTTTTCACTTTGTTTCATAACATGCTTTACTATCTCTGTTACCTTTGATTGACTTCATTGATATTAGTGATCAGAAAAGAGTTTGTAGCTTGAGTTCTGGTGGTTGATGAAACAATTACACTATATCTTGCAATTTACCCCAAGATGTCAGAAGATTAAAGAATTTCGGAACCATTTGGAGTTACAGGCTAGACTGTCCTCGACTGAGGGAGCCCAGGAGAACATGGGAATGAAACCTCACTTTTTTTGCTCCCTTCAGGATTTTCACATAAAACAGGAAAAGATAGGGTGTCGTGTGCTGCAGAATTTGTGTATTTCTAATTAATCTTGAGATGCTTTCTATCTTGTTGGCTTTTTATAGAAAAGAATCCTGAAGAAAATTTGCATTTTTGAGCAACTAATCCTGTTAAGGGCTGTCCTTCTAGCCCTTGCATGAGGTTATTTACAGACATGAAGCAATTAACAAGATTAGTAGGGTTGACATGTGTATTTCTCAAATCTTCTCCAGTCTTTAACTGTCTTTTTAAATTGCACATACATGCTGCTGGACTTTGGAGTTGCTGCAGATGTGAGTTTTACAAAAGCTGAGGGGAACGATCTAAATTGGTTATTCCCGACTTTTCTTAGGATGATTTTTCCAGTATATGCTATCAATGCTGCTTAAACAGAACTGTCCTTCCAGTGTTGTATGTTTCTGGATCTGAACTGTTCCTGCGATTTAGTCTGTCTTTTCAGAAAAAGTACTTGGAAGTGTAGCAGATTCCTTTATTGAGTAGTATTTTTCCTTCCTCTATTTGAAGAATGGAGCTATACAGTGAGAGAGAAGTCAGACACTGAAATGTGCTTCTTTGCAGAGGGCATTATTTAAAAAGATAAAGCCACTGTCTCCCTGCCTTTGCTGAGGCACAGTGTTATTGGGTGATTAAATGCTGACAGCAGATGTGTCTCGGGAGGAGCTGATTACCGTCTTAAACCAGTAGAGCAACATGATTTAGCTGCTCACTGCTCCTGCCTTCAGATTATCAACCTATTAAGGAATTTCAAGGAATAAAAACAATTTTATACATCAGAGATGGAAGTATTCAGGCTGTCCCATTGAGGCCAGCATAAGGTCACAATTTTGGCTCTGCAGAAGTAGAATTTTTATTCCTTTGATGTCTACTTGAGTAAATCACTGCATTATCTGAACTGTTTTCAGAAGAGGAACTCTACGACTCGGTGAAGCTGCCCAGAATTCCTGCTGCTTTGGTCAATCACATTTTCCCCCTTTAGTTCCCACCTAGTCAAAAGCAAACTTTTGTACAGACTGCATTGCCCAGTTTTGGGCCTTCACTTGTTATCCAATTCTTTTTCACGCCCGTTCCTTTTAGTTGCTTCTTTCATCCTACTGATAATAAAGCTCATAGACTAAATAAAGTGAACCCTACCAAAGCTAATCCACACTCTTGTGCACCTCTCAGATTGGTTATTACTCTGGAATTTTCTCCTGCTGTTTTGGAAGGTTTTTTGAGAACTTTATCTTAAAAGACATCAGAACGATCCTTGAACAAGTATTTTCAACAACATCTCTATCAGTGATTCCCCACCCCGTGTGTGTGGAGAGGAGCTCTGATCACCTGGACTGAATTCTTGCTGTATCTCATTTCAGATTCGGGCTCGATAAAGCCTCGCTGGGCACCCTGCTCATCAAAAATGCCTTGCACCATGGCCGGAACTACCTCTTCTCTAACTCCAAGACGTATTTCAACATAGCAGTGGATGAGAAGGGTCTTTGGATTATATACGCCTCAAGCACTGACGAAAATATAGTGGTAGCACACATCGATGAAGAAACGTTCTCAGTTATTCGGCACATCAATACCACCTATCCTAAGTCCAAGGCTGGTAATGCATTCATAGCATGTGGCATTCTGTATGTTACTGACACTAAGGATATGACAGTAAGTTTTGCTTTTGATTTACTGAAAGGGAAGCAGGTTGACGCAAGGTTTGAGTTGCGGTCTTCACAGTCTGTTCTTGCTATGCTTTCGTACAGTCTGCGAGACAAGAATCTGTACACTTGGGAGAATGGGAGCTTAATGATATACCCAGTCCATTTTGGCAGATGAATATATCTTCACATGCCACCTTTGACTAAAGGATCTATTTAAAGCTCTATGACATACACATGGGGGTCTCTTCACTTGGTATCATTTTCTGTTTGCTGATGGTGGTTTGTGAGTGTGTATAAAAGGGAGATCAGGTGCCTTTGTATAAACACACTTCCATTACACAGGCCATCCTCATCTTTTTAAAAAATTGTTGTTCACTATTGCAGCTGGCACACAGCATAGACATACTTTTGTTTTTCCCCTGTTATTCAGCTGATAATTATGTCTAATGTACATTGATTATTCCATGGTCATGTGCTCAGCAAAGACTATTTGTAACTTTTATTTACAATCATCTTCTCTGCAATCATTTTCTAGTCAGTGATGATGATCTAATACAAACATCTAAATAATGAACTTTTGTGTACAAATACCTTTGTCACTTTCATTTAAATTCCATGGATTCTCTGTGAACATTTTTTCTGGGCAAAGGTTTAAAGCTGTTAAAAATAATGGGGATGGAAATACTTGTTTAATTAGGAGAAAAAGCAGAAAGCTTCAAATTTGACAAGTCAAATCAAGTGTTAATAATCAAAAGCAAAATCCAGCCAATGTACAAGGAAAATGGGAATAATGACATTAAACACTGAATACACATGAATTGTGTTTCTTAAATGGAAAATTAGATGAAAAGTAGCAAGGTTTAAAATTAAAGACATAACCTTTATGATTGAAATTTCATTTTAACAGTATTTGAGTTTTTTGTGTTGCTGCAGACTCTTCCTTGCCCCTCACTGCCCTGCAAACTCTATCAGTATAACTAGCTTATAACTATTTAATTACAAGGCATATTTCTAAAATAAAATGTTCCCACATTCATCCATACAAATGAAATCATAAAATGAAGGGTATACTTTTTTGCTGCTATTTTTAGAATCATCATACTGCTTAGTGACTTAATCCGTTATTAACCATAACTCAGAGACTGCCAATTCACATTCAAATTTTTGAGAGCTAGAGGTGAGAAATCATAGGAACGTTTTGATCTTAATTTTGTTCTGGTATTTCAGATTTCTAAATTTAACATTGGAACAAAACTCTCTACTGTTGTTTCATGTATCTAGATTCAAAATCATGCCCTTGGAAAACCCCTGCCTGAATTTCTAAGCTGCCTGTGCATATTGCTAAAGTTCATGGAGCGCACTCAAATATTCAGAAGCAAAGTGTTATTTAAATCCTGAACTGCACTGAGCTGTTCAATACCTGTGTGATCCAGGCACTGTCTAAGGGATTAATGAATTTGGGAATGTCTGTGCCTGCAGAACCTCGTCTAGCAAATGTGCTGGAAGAATTCCTCTGCTGCAGCTAAGCTCCAGTGTGTGATACAGGGATGGCTGGGCTCTTCTCAGGATACTTGCTGTTATCACTAAGGCCTTACATGCTAAGAACAGAGATGCAGAAGGGAACAAAAAAATCATAATTAATACTTTGAACTAGTATAGACATCAAAACTCATAGACTAACAATTCTGTCTATACCTGTATAAAGAGTGTGACACTTCACACCCCAGAGCTACAGTTCTGTGGGCTGCTTGTGACTTTTGTGGAGGGTGTGGGGGTTTTGGTTGGTAGTTTTTTTCATGTTTGTTTGATTGTGGTGTTGTTTCAAAAACTGAATTGTGGTACTAATAAAGTAAACATTTTCAGCTAAAATACCCTCAAAGTCAGCAATATACTCGGGCAAACACAGTTCAAGTCAGATGTGGTATTTTCTAGATAATGTACCTATCTCAAAGCATGGTAAACTTCTGCATAACATTGTTGAAACACTCGGATCAGCCTCTTGGAGAAGGAAGGCCAGGAAATTCTACCTCTTTTCTCTTCTTCTTGCAGCTGTGGAACTTAATTCTGTTAACCTTGTGCTTTTCTAGAACAGCTGAAAATAAAATGTAAACAGCTAATCTTTTTTATTTCAGTATAGTCTGAGGTCAAGTTAAAGCTAACTCAGGAAACATCCAATCAGTGTACTGGAGATTTAGATAAATCTGTTTAAATATAAGGAAGAGTTCTAGAATGGGCTGTTCCATGAAATAAAAGTAATTTATTTAACTTACAAAGGGAAAACTAAACAGTGACATTTACCCTTCCTTCTTTCCATACTTCTCCTACTTCACAGGCTGCAATTTAAAATCACCTTTGGAGAAAGGTGCTTTTTATTCTAGTATATCTTACAATACAGCACAGACATCAAAATTTTCATTGGAAGAATAAGACAGTTTGTTAACATTTAAATACACAGACATCCATTCCAGTCCTTGAAGAACATGTTTTTTGTTTACAACAGAAAAATACATCTGACAACAGTAGCTAGTTATATTACAAGCAAACAATATTGAACTCTGCATAGTTTATACAATATACTCTGGTAATAATTTAATTACCAGTTTCATCCACTATTTACTAGCTGGCCACATAAAGCCTGACATTCATCTGAAATGTGGCATTATATGTTCCATTGGTATTCTCTTAACAGCTTCATTTAATGAAGTATTTTCTGGACAAATGATTTTTGAAACTAAAAGCTGACTAGAATGATGGATGTCTTCACTATAAACATTTAGTGCTTACAATACATTCCTAAAGTAAAGGCAGGTGTCCAATAGAAAACAGCTCAGAAAGAAAGGAAAATAGTGTGCAAATTAAACCCCATCGCATTTAAAAATGTGTTGATGTGCAAGATACAGTATCAACTGTGCAATAATACTAACTGGGAAAAAAATCTCAGTATAAAATGATACATCTCTCACAGTACATCCTTGATTGCACATGTTCCACGGCGTTTGCATCCATTACACTTTCTGTGGAAATCAAATACACTGAGTACCCTTAATTAAAACTAAACTATTTTACAATGAGAAACTGTATACATGCTTCATTTAGTGGGAAAAACTGGAATAAAGTAATCAGAATCACGTCAGAAAGGCTTACTGACTTGTAGAGCCACAGTGCTTGTGAAGTGACTGACAACTGTCAGGATCTTTACAGCACTCACTAAATGCAGCTTGTGGGTTACTGAGTAATAACCGACCCCCAGCCAACAATACTGGGTTGAATTCCTTGCTTTTACAATCCAGTACATGCATTTCCACCCCAGTGATCCTTATGGGCACATTCAAAATACACCTCTTGTAAAAGTGTTGGTTTGCTCCCCATAATAACTTTATGCTGCAGTAACTGCTTTGAAAGGAAACGCAATGTCTTCTTTCCACAGTGCACATCACTGTGTTTTTAGCTACTCACAGGGACATTACAGAAACCAGGATTAGCTCACAGAACGCTACAGAATGTCAAAAATGCCTGAAGGTACATTGAAAGCATTGGGAAGAACCCTCATTTTCAGCGTGCCATCTGCTCCACAGGAGAAGATACGATTGCCTTGCACAGTCTCAATCTGGGTGACACCAGCACCAATATTTCTGAAAAGGGATTGCTTAGCATGTTCGTTTTTAAATGAATGAATTAAATTGTAGCCAGTCAGTCTCCACACCTGTATCAAAAGAATGACAAAAGGAGATGAATATTAAAGGATTTGTATTTTCCCCTCTAATGTTTCAGATTCCTGGCTGTTCTAAACTCTGCTTAGCAAAGATAAAGGATTTTTTTTTGTTGCCTCATTGCAACAATTACTACAAGCCCAAGAGTCTTGAGAGGCTCCTGAGGCAGCCTAAGGCTGCCTTACTGGGGACCAGCTGGGTACTGGGCAGGGTGAAGCTTCCCTGTGTTACCTGATCAGAGTCCTCCTCCCAGCTTCCCCCCGTGAAAGCTGCAGAAATGGACAGGTTGCATTTTCATCCAAGATGACTACTGTCAGCTTTCCAGCAGCTGGAAATGCTTTCCTGCTAAGGAATGCTGCAGAGAGTAAGCTGCACAATTAATAAGCATGCAGAGTGGTAGGAAGCACAGCTGCCTGTTGTGTCCTAAGTAGCAGGAGCCTCATCAAGGCCAGGCCATGAAAGCCCTTGTTAAGCCCTTTTAGCCCTCCAGCTAAAAGGAAAGAAACTGTATTCGCCTTCTCTTTGTTCTAGTTCCTTCCTTTAGTATTCAGGTAAAATGCCCTTTAAAAAGGGACTGTATTTCTGTTTTGTTTTTTTTTTTCCTGGTTTTGTGTGTTTGTTTTCATGTTGGTGTTCGTTTCTTGCTACTCTGACATCTCAGTAGCTGTCTGAGGCTACTGCATCAGGAGAAAAAAATAGAATTTGATGATACAGAAACTTTACACAATCTTGAAGTTGCTGAGCGCCCCCTGTGTTACAAAGAAATGTCCAACGGCAAAGCCAGAACATTTTTAAGTGAGAGAAAAAGAAAGGTAAGATTTCAGAACCATGCACTTTGCTTTATCCACTTAAATTCAGTCTCACAACCTTAAAAAAGACTAATCTTTAGTGGAGGACAAAGCGTACTTGCTTTAGAAGTCTACCAGTATATTTCAGTTTACATTATAAATGTAAAGCAAGCAGGCTGTACATCAAGTGTAAGTTTGGGGTTTTGGGGTTTGTTTTCGTTTTGTGACTGCATTTATCTGGCTATTTCCATATGACAATACACTACTTCAGCTCAACACCCTCCTACAGAACCCAGCTCCTCCATCGCTTACCTTCATGTTGCCTTCGGCCGAGCCCGTAACAAAATAGTCCTCGGAAGTATCCAGTGCAAGGGCCTTAACAGCTGACTCATGTGCTTGGAAGGTGAAAAGGATTTGCCTCTGTCTGATGTCAAAGATGCAGATATATCCCTTCCTACCTCCAGAAATGAGCAGTTGATGCTTGGGTGCATACTGAAGTACTGTGGCACCGTGGTCATGACAAGTG
Organism: Cnemophilus loriae; assembly: GCA_013397755.1. Taxonomy (NCBI): domain Eukaryota; kingdom Metazoa; phylum Chordata; class Aves; order Passeriformes; family Corvidae; genus Cnemophilus; species Cnemophilus loriae. The sequence goes on along the minus strand of VZTF01009088.1, from coordinate 1,185,906 downwards.
AAGGCTGCAGAAGAAGGATGTCAGAATTTAATGGATTTGAAACTGTAAGTAGTTCTCTTAGAATGCATTTCTTCTATAAATTGCTACCTGAATATTTTCTAACTTTACAGACACATTCCTTCATATGAGTAATGTCGTATCAGCTGACAGCTTATTGCTCTCATAAGAGATACCTAGATCATGCACAAGAAAGCATGATATGCAGTCTAAGCTTCTTTAGAATACAGGGTCATACCTGAATTTAAAATTTGAGAAAATATAAAATTCACCATATATAGTTCAGGTAAATTCCTGATTTAAAAAAAGTATAGCTGATCTTGAGCAACCTGGTCTACTGAAAGGTGTCCCTGCCCATGGCAAGAGGAGTAGAAAGAGATGATTTTTAAGGTCTCTTCCAACCCAAACCATTCTATGATGTTCTTTCTTCGTACTTTTCCATATAGAGCAGATTAACATCATGCTAGAGAACATACAGAACCAGTCTGGCGCATATTTTAGTGTGCAACACAAAGTCAGACCTGTTCTCCTTCATTTCCCCTTGCTCCAAATGCACACACAAGCTGTATTTCCTTAGTCAGTAGGAAGCAGAGGTTTAATTTTCACCACAGTACTTACCATGTATAAGACTGTTACCAGATGAAACCAAGGTGTCCCAGAGGCACACATTTCTGAGGGAGAAAAAACCAAAAGTCATTATTGCCAAGTGATTCACAGGGTGACATGACTCCAAAAGTGTTCACATTTTATGTCAGTCTAGAAGGCAGAACTGAACAGGGAGCCCTTGACACTCTGTAGTCATTGGAGAGCATATGTAAAGAATGAAGAGTTTTAATTCTTTTCTTTGCTCTTTTATGCTTCTTGGTGGAACTATACCTTCTACCCTTAAAATGTGTACCAATCATAGGTTGTCAAGGTGTCAAGAAATTGTAAAAGTTATTCTTTTCAGAGAAAAACAATTATCCTGCTTTGCTGAACATATTTCTACCGCCAGCAACAGCTACACATCAAAGTAGTTGCACTTGGAATACAACTTGAAAAAACTGGTCAACTATTGACTACTCCTCACAAATTAAACTTGGGATCAAGCAACTGAAGAAATGATATTCAAAGAAATTATCTGGCAAGTTCAAGCTGTAACAAAACTTAGAACACTGACCCTTAAAATGTCAGCCACACATTAATGCTCAAGAGCTTAACAAGTTAAGGGAGATGAATAAGTAGTCTTGAAATTGTTTCTTTAAACACACCTGTTATCATTGGACTGTCCCGATGTAGCAACTAGACTTGAAGAGGTTATAAATGCAAAGTCACTTGTGGTTTTACTGCTTCCCTGCCAACTCTATTAAAAACAAAACAAACAGAAAAGTGCAATCTTACCAGCTGTTGTTTGCATCAAAGGTAACTACTGTCAGTCTGATGTCAGTGATAGCAAACCACAAAGAGTCTTTGAAACACAGCTTAGAAACTGACAGTTTGAAACTGAGAATGGAACAATGATTAAAATCCAGTATAAAATGAAAAGATACTACAATAAGTGATGAAGAACAAATCCACAGTATAGTGTATGACAACAGCCTGAATTTTAAATTAAGCATGGTCTTCATGTTCTGCTAAGAAGCAATAAAATGTATTGAAGAGTGTACTTTTACTAAGCTTTTGGGTTGTAAAGTCATTATTTGTGGCTCTGATTTTTAATTTAAACAAGGGTAATGTTGAAGTAGTATTTGTAATTACACTGTAGCTTATGGTTATTGGTTATTGTGCAATTAGTTTTCCAAAGATGTATTGTTGAAACTCTGCAGTTGTTTTGATAAAGTATGCCAAGCAAAATCAAATATGTGTCAGTAAAGTTGTATGCTCTGGGCCTGTCTCAAGTTTCAAAGACTTTGCTCTCCTCTACAATAATAATAACAATTAAAAAATTCTGTTTACTTACCAGATAGGGCTTAGGATTTGAGGTGGTTTGGTTTACTTGCCAAATACTTAGAAAACCTTCACCATCAGCAACACCACACTGCAAGGAACAAACTGCATTTATTAGCATAACATGGTTACTGCATGCTTACTTCATGACAGTAAAATGCTGACTTCAAGGAAAAACCCACCTGAACCACTAAACCATCGCCTGCAAATTGAATATCAATAAAAATGACTGTCAAGTAAAAAAAACTAGTTTAGAAGCCAAGTGAGTTCAGTGCTGATTGTTTAATGATTATTTAATGATTGATGCTCTCCTGCATACTCAGTTCTTTTCTGGAAATGGAGAAAGCATGGAAAGCTTATCTTTCAAATTCTAATGTTGGATGCTAAAGCTAACAAAGGCATCATTACTGTGACTCTACTTGAAAATGCTTAAAAAAGTAAGATGCATGACAGCATGCCATAAAAGCCTGGTGAGAACAATTGTGCAAAGATTGTATTCTATCACGAATGGTAAAATGACTGAGCTATATTTATTAACCGAAATGAATAACAATTAATATTGTATATTCTATGCAGCATGTTCCGTAAGTATTTTACAAAATAATTTTAGAAATATTTTTTATATTTTCTCTTTTTAGTTGAGTTTCACGAGTCCTGCCTGAGTGACCTTCATGGGAAGAACAGCAACAACAAGTACATTCTAATTTCTGACTTGACTGATTCCCACGTAATGGTAAGATTGTAATATCTCAAAACATAATCAAAACACATTTTTAGAATAAGTTTAAATGACAGTCTATGCCACCTGAAAATAGATATGCTGAGAGATACTTTAAATTTCCAGCTATTTCACCTGTGCTGTTTTATAGCTATGTACAGGCATGCCCAAACTCCTTTAATTCACTTTTTATGGCTTCTAACTATAATGAAGTTAAGTATTTTGTCAGTAAAAATGCAGACGAGACCTGCTACAATAATAGAATGGGCAACATGAAAAACTGAAGAGGTGGGTATTCCTCCCAATTTCTTTCTTTCTCCACTCTTCTTTCTGCATCTCATATCCCTCACAGAGTCACTTCTGGCCAAAGCATATGTCTTTTTGTACTCTTTCTGCTCTCCACTCTAGTGGAGTACACTCACAGCCTTCAACTCATGGGCTGAATGATCTCTGTCTTCCAGGTTCTTCTAGGTTATGCATTCTGTGAAAACTTTATCTTGGCCAGAATGCAAAGTGCGAGGCACTTCTCGAAGACCTATGCCTATAATGATTGACAGCTGGACTTGATGAGCTTGGAGGTCTTTTCCAGCCTTAATGATTCTATGATTGATGCAAGTGTGCGTTGATAAAATAAGGAATCTTGGTATTTTTTTTTTAAATGTTTAACTGAAAAAGGTCACCACATGGGAATATAGATTCACGAAGAGGGAGAACACAAGTGTGAAAATGTGGCAGATAGGATATGGGATAGCAGTGTGAAGCTGAGAGAAGAGAAAGGAGAATAAGGGTCAGGGTTTATTACAAAGCTCCCACATGCAGCCAAAATACATGATATGATACCGTCGTTCTAGGGCATCCTACCAGTTGTGCATGGCAGCAGTTAAAACTGCTTTAGAGGTCACAGCACAACCAAACGTTTCCTCATGAATAAAAAACCCAACCCCCAAACACCCTACATGTTGTACTTACCTTATTTCCCTGGGCATTGAAATACATCCTGGTCACCCTGGCATTCCCAGCCTGCCGGAAGCACACCAGCTGCTGTGGCCTTGTCCATTCGAACATTCGGACACTTCCATCTTGTGCTCCTGTAAGATCTAAGATTAAAAGATGATCATTAATAGTACGGTATGTTGTAGAAGATTATCAATTCCATACTAGTGATTTACTTACAATACTGATGGACTGGATGTGAAGCCATTCTCTTGACGTTATTCAGATTTCTTTTAATCAGCTTTATATGAAACAAAGAAAAAATTATTTTGTAAAAGACATAAACATGCTATTCAATTTTGTTTATACTAATACATGGTGAGTGTCCTGTAGTTAAAAAAAAATCTATTAAGCTAACATTATTTGAATGGTCCTACATCAAAGTTCCCATAAGAAAGAAAAATACCCAGATTGTCCCTTTATTTTCTATATCACAATAATTCTGTGTCACAGTATATGAGAAAATGCTTAGATGGGCCTTCTGTTTGGCCAGGTTTTGTTTGCTGTTGGCCTCTTATGTCAATACTGGATTGACAGTATGATGACTAATGCACACTAGTCTCTCTACTAAATAACACATGATAAAAGTCCCGCTCTCCTGAGCTGCACACACAGATGTACTCACCACACCAGCTCCAGTGCTGGTTTGCCCAGTGCCTAGCCAGGGCATGGATGGAGATGGCTGTATCTGACTCACTCCAAACGATGGTGCAGTTGAAGGAGCCAGCGTTGTGGTAGAACCACGGAAGTCAACGTCATCGGAACTGTAAAAGAACAGTTCTGCTTTAAGCAAATGCTTCTTCGCTCCTAATGATCTTTTCTTATTTGTCAAGAGCCTAATGACAGTGGGTAGAGCAAGTGACAGTAATGAGACTATAAACTGATAATTCCTGCACTCATGCAGTACAAATTCTTTCCACGTGCCCCAAATCTATCCATGTTTAATCTCAAGAGATAATCCCAATATAAGAATATAAGGTCCCTTGAGAAGAATATTGTTGGGCTGTTTCTGACCTGTGTGTGCAGTGTGGAGGGAGCGGGTACAGAGGAGTGCTTGCTGCAGCTGATGCATTCACAGTTCTCAGCACAGGAATGGAGGGGACAGGAACAACCAGCATCAGCTACCACAGCTGCCTCCACACTGCACTGATGCCAGGGAACTGCAGGGTGTCCAAGGTAGCACTTCCTTTATTATCTTATGCACCACATGGGATTTTACTTCACTGTGCAGTGCAGGCATGCCTAAAGACAGTAATTATTCTCTTGCTTTCCCTCACTTGCAAAGCAACCTGAGGCCTACTGAAGAAGAGTAATTAACGTTTTTTGTATGCTCCATTTGTGCTTACACAGGTAATACAGATACAGCCTCACAGAAAATCAATACTCTTATTAATATAACCACAAGGAAACAATCCTACCTTTTAGACTCTCTGTCATATTCTTCCCCAATCCATATAAATGACTGAGCAGCCAGTAGAGCTGAAATATCAAGTTCTTGAACATCATGTGTAGATGCCAAAACAATTTCATTGCTGTTTGCCTATGCAGCACAAATACAAAATTTATACTAACTATAAGTAAGATCTTTTATTACAATTCTTGTAGTATTTGAGGCTTACCTTGTTAACTGCAAATGCCATTATCATATCTGACTCTTTGTGAATGATTTTTGCTTTTCCTCCAGGGTAGCCAAGATCTGCTTCAACCTACAAAACATTTATAAAAAACTTCAATTAGCGTAAAAATCCATTTTGTAGCAGTATATTCACAGTGCAAAAATCTATACAGAATTCATGCAAGAAAAGTTCAGTGGCCTTAGCATTGTTTCGGTAGCTAAACTTTAGACTTCTCATACTCTTTGGTGTTCTAGAAGCCAAAAGTGATATTTGAGTGTAAGAAACACGAAGTTGTGTGTGCAACGCTATTTGCAAGGTGTTCACTCATCCCAATTATCAGGACATCCGAAGTTAGTTCACGGATTAAAAGCCTGTCACACAGACTACACAGAACACACAGCTTCTGTTAGTCACATTAGAAAAGAAAAGCCAGTTCCACAGAACTTTTAAGAATGTGCTAGAGGTTTGGGAGAAGGGATACTACCTTGTTTTTGTGATCTTCTGCTACGCAGTTTTGTTTGACCTGCTCCACACGATCTTCTACAGACTACATAACATCACACAGTCACAAACACAAAACACATGCACAAACAAATATAAAAAAAGAATGAAACATTCCAAACTAGATTTTAAAGGCCACTCTGTCAGTAAATGATGACAAATGTATTTTTAACTTTTTATAAAAGGCACAGAAACTAAGACAGGAATCTAAACAAACTCACTTAAAATGTAATGCCTCCTAGATGAACACAAAATGTATGATATAGCAGATAAATGGAGGAGTAATACACACACAAACTCCATACTTACAGGAATTCTAAAAGATATTAAATCATATACATATTTCCTATGATATTTACGTGTTGGCCTAAATTTTCAGTTAGAACATAGCAGTTGTAGCCGGTACAATTTGTAAAGCCCCATATTATATATTACTATATAATATTACTTTTATATGTATATATTACTCATGCATATATACATATACACAAATGAATAGCACATTTAAATTTCTTTTTCAGTATGACACACCAAAAAGAAAAAGAATATTCAGATTTCTTTGCTTATTACTGTTATTGCAAATGTTCTCTTTATTAGGTCAGTATTCAAATACATAAAGGTGAGATGTCTTGTTTAAAATATCCCAATCAACAACCTGACAGTCATGTTGATTTTGAAAAAAAATCCAAACATTGTTAAATGCAAGAAACTGAAATGTCAATGAAAAATGGGAAGAAAAATTAAATACTGAGGAGACTGAGGAACAGTTATAATTCAGCTTTGTTTTTAAAAAAAAGTTATATCCTTTGTTTACCTCACTCTGCTTTCTTTTCTTTGTGAATATATATCTTATGAAAGTCTCCTGAAGAAGTTCTTGCTTCACAAGAAAATGCCAGAGCCTTTTTGCTGGAAGAGCTGAGTAATCCTTTGACCTGGATAAAGAAGAAGAAGGAAAGAAACACAGAATACTCTGAGTTGGAAGGGACCCACAAGGATCACTGAAGTCCAACTGAAGTCCATGAATTCTACCGTGTGTCTGAGAGTGTCGACGAAACACTTCTGGAACTTCGTTGGTTGTGTGGTACCCACTTCTCCAGGGAGCCTGTTCCAGTGCCCAACAACCTTCTGGGTGGAGAACCTTTTTCTAATTACCAACCTAACCCTCCCCTGATGCAGCTTCAGGCCATTCCCTCGTGTCCTGACACTGTCACCACAGAGCAGAGATCAGTGCCCGCCCCTCCTCTTCCTCTCACGAGGAAGTTGTAGACTGCAATGAGGTCTCCCCTCAGCCTCCTCTTCTCCAGGCTGAACAGACCCAGTGACATCAGCTGCTCCTCATACGGCCTCACCTCCAGACCCTTCACCATCTTCACTGCCCTCCTTTGGATGCTCTCTAATAGTTTTATATCCTTATTATATTGTGGTCTCCCAAACTGCCCCCAGCACTCGAGGTGAGGCTGCCCCAGTGCAGAGGAGAGGGGACAATCTCCTCCCTTGTCCAGCTGGCGATGCTGTGCCTGATGCTCCCCAGGACACAGCTGGCTGCCCTCCTGGCTGCCAGGGCACTGCTGAGTCATTTTGTACTGCTGACTCAGTTGTAGTTTAATGTATTGAGAAAAGCAAGCTATTTTTGAGTCGAAAACACAGTTCACTATCAGCATTTACAGACACTTCCAGGCACGCCACTGTCTAAACACAGGAGGATTAGCCTTAAAAGGACCTTAGTATAACTGTCTTTCTCCTCCCCCAGACATGTGCAGGTATCATGTAACTCTTTTGTTGCTGGGATAGGGTGAGAGACAACTGCTACTGAAGGAATAGTAAAACAGGTTGAATTGGGTGTTCCCAGCAGCAGCCACTGCCCTTGATACCTACAACGTCTGCTCTTTCCTCATTTTTCTTGCTTGTTGCAGCTGTGAAATGTGCAGCGGAGTAAGTAAAGGCTGCTGCAGGAGACAGGGAGCTGCGTAAGAATGAACTAAGGGATGTGGGAAAATGGTTTTTGTCGAACACTGGATACTAGACCTAAGAGCTAGACAACTTGCGTTTGGCTGTTTAACATGAGGAGGAAATGCTCTTTAGAATTTCTGTGATCAAAGAATGTGTTTTTGCTAGGAAAAAAATCACTTACTTGAATGGTGTGTTTTCAGGTTCAATCATCGCTTTATTGCGGAGAATAGCTGGTCCTGCCCCTACACCAAGGTCACTGGGGTAAGTATTGATGTAGTTTGGAGGTGGGCCTTCAAACTGGTCCATTCTATCTTGAAGAATCTGTTCCCAGTGTTCTAAATTTTTTATTACAGCAATGCCCAATGGAGATGTTACAGGCAGATCTAAACAGAAATATTAATAAAGTAAGCCTTAGAGAAAAAAAAATTATTTAAGTTACAGTGAGTACAAAAAACCCATAATAACATAACCATCCAAAAAAAAGTCTTGAAAGGAAATGTACATGTTGGCAACTGCAATAAATAAGGTATTTAATTATTTAAATTTTAAAGTTAGAATTAAAATGTAAAGTCTGATAGAAAGCCACATATACAGAAAAATAAAATATAAAGCACGATTTAGCATACCGGTGAATTCCAGACCAGCAATGGGAAAGAAGTTCTTAATGTTGTGCAGAACTAATTTTACCATCGTCAGATGTAGAAGAGCCCAGCTGTATAAAAAGAATAGATTTAGTCATGTTAAAAAAACATTAAGAGTTAGCTACAGAGTATTTTTCTTCTTCAAGTAAATACACAGGTTAGAAAAACACTGTAGAAGGGTTCTATGTAACCTGCACCTCATTCAAAAACTACAAGCTTGAATCAGCAGTCTAAACCATTATTCTAGAGCTGGCATTGTGGTACCTTATGCTGAGTCTTAAAAACGAAAATGGGTGTTTCTCAGTTGTATTGCCCTCCCCAAAAAACTGCAAACCACACAACTTCGACTTCTTAATCCCTTTTTTTTGGCAAGTAAATTGGGAACTGTTGCTGTGATGAGAATTTGTCACTTCCGTAATCCCACTGCCACAGACAAGTCTGCCCACAGTACTAAAATGATTTGATTTATGTTGCATGGTGCAGAAGATGCATTATTTTTTTTTTTAATTTGGAAGCAAAGGTAAGCATATGACATAATTATTCTAAAATAGTGCCAATTTCTGCTGACCTGTAAGAATTGGCATCTGTGTGTTCCTGGATCTGCACATCAGAGAGGAAAGCGTCGTCCTCTTCCTCATCACTGTGAATGCTTTCATCAGAATCGTATATAACACCACTGTCTGATAAAGGGAGAAAGGGCTGCAATGCAAAGCAGAAGTCTGCTATAAAAACAATATTCTCATCTCTTAATATTCTCTTACTTCACTTATGACTCTAATAGCGTTTAAATGACAGTAATTTAAGCTATGAGTCAATTTCCCTAAAATATAAGTAATTAGCAAGAGGAAAAGCATTAATCACTATTATTGACAAGAGGCATGTTTTGAAAACGAATAATAGACTCGTAGGCTCTCTGTCTTTTATTATGAAGATAATATTCTGCATCTCACTACTAAGAGCGGTCAAAATTTTCACTTTATTTTTGTCTTTTAAAACTTAATGGAATTTTAAATTACCTTTGCCATAAAATAGTCCCACATGCTGAGTTCTGGAGGAATAAACTTTTCTTTGTAAGAGGGTCTTTCTGCAGGTACAGGTGGTGGTACATTGCTGTCTTTTACTGGTCTTCCTGGCACCAGCATTCTCATATTAAACCGACGGCGGTGTTTATCCATTTCTTCTGATGGAAGAGGAGGTGCTAAATTCAGGTAATTAAAAAAGCTGACATTAATATTGCATCTTTAAAACGTCTGTATTTTACAACTGAAGCAACTAACACCACTGTTATTGGTACTAATTTCTACTGATTTAGAATCAAAGCCAGCCTAAATAAAGTAAGTGTAATCATAAAAAAGTTTAATTATGATAAATTCAATAACTGTGGCATTTAGACATTGGATATATGATGAAAAATATATTTTACCATACATTTACATACTGGATTAAGTTCTCAGGAGACGTAACTTTTAAAAAGTCTTTTAGCTGTAAAATTTCTCAAGAAAGAAATAAAGAAACTCAGAAACTTTGTTGAGAAATAAAGTAATATGTAAAATATCGCTAAACAGTATGCTGCACAATTAGCAGTTACTCAAGCCTAAGACAAGGAATTCTTAGGGTAGCAAAGAAAATTTGAATAGAAAGACAGGCTTTTTGACAACTTTAAAGTCTACTTTAAAGTGTTATGATTTAAAATGCCTTAATAGTAACCAAAATATTAATGCGGAATTTGTTTTTCAAAGTGTTATTGGCCAGGTAACAGTGAAGATCACACTTACTTTATTAGAAGAGAGCTAGGAATTAAAAAACTATTCTTTTTCTCCAAAAAAGCCACTACCAACACTCATCTACACTGCAAGTCTTTACAAACCTTCGTTACCATCCTCTGAAACATCAGAAGCTGTAGCAGCTTGAAGGTCAAAGGAAAACAGAATACATCTCAAATGAACATGACTCACAGAAGTTATTCATATTATCACCTTATGAAAATAACTGCCCTAAATGGATTTAAGTTATTCCATGAATGACAAATACCTGTTGTGCATACTTATAATGGTGCCATGCCTTATTACTGTTTTGTTTTATATTCTGGAGAGAGAATGTCTAATTTTTGCATAAGTGTTAAGCCTATTGGTGATTTAAAAGCCTGTGTGATGTGATTTTCTGTATTGCTGAAATTTATCACAAATGATTGTATCTGTCTTTGTCTTCAGAGTCTGAATTCCATCTCCACTTTTGCTTTTCTTCATGCAGCATATTAACACTTGCTCATCTGTCTTTGTAAAAATCCTGGGTTTACTTGGAGCTCACATATGCATGAACTGTTTTTCTGCCAGATGAAGCTGGTATTTCTTCTCTGTGGTCTTGTGCTAGGTGAAATCCTACCTTGCAATAGAAACTGATTTCAGAAATACTGTTTCCAAGTTACTGCAGCTGTTAAATAATAACACTCTTTTTATGTACAAAATACATAGGTATTAGCACTGATTTATATTACCTAGTTTTTCAATGATTGAAAGTTCTGAAAAGTGTTAGAAGTAAGCACCTAATATTACTATTATTACTATAATAACTATACGGTTTCTATGGCAAATTCAAAATGTGCTGGGTGCCATTACAAAGGACAATTGCAAGGCTATTATTTGTTTTTGCATTTAGTCAATATAACTGTTTTCTTGCTAGTAGTTTCTTAAATTCTGCTTTGGTCTTTAAAAGGAAGGAAGCTTCTCCCACTAGGTTACTAGAAGGTACAAAATGCAAAGCATTAGTGTGACCTCTAGAGAACGGTGTGATGCTATGATGATTTTTTGCCTTTTCTTTTATATACCTTTTCTGTATTCTCAGTGCTCTTAGCATGCATACTTGTAATTCCCAAAGTCTGATCACTTAGCATAGTCCTGGTATTCCGCTAGGCCAGAAGACCAAACATTCTGAAGGCCTCGCAGCTGGAGGCCGGAAAGCCCTACGCTATCTTGGGAAACCAAGATCCCTTCTAGAACATATCCTGTAGTTGAGTCTAGGCCCATCCAGGGGGGAATACCTCGGGATGTGGAGTTATCACGCTATTCATTCAAGCCTCTCACTGGGGCATCTTTGATAGATATGCTAATTTGTAAGGTCTATAAAATTGTACACGCGATCTATCGTGTGTGTGCATGTCGGTGCATTCCGCCTTGACGAAGTGCTGCACCATAAGGATCCTTATTAAATACCGAGGTAAAAACCTTTTATCCCTTAACCGTGTCTGGCTCTTGAGTCTCGGACCAAGGAAAAGGCATCAGGTGTACCTGGGATATTTTCAGACTGCCTCCGGGGTTTCACGAGCAGCTTCGCTCCCCCGCCGAAGACGGCTGCCCACATGCGGCCGTTGAGGGGGTGCGCCGCCAGCCGGAACAGCTCGTTACACGAGTTGGTGGCCAGCGCGTGGATCAGGAGGCTCAGGTACACAGCTACCACAGCTTCACACAGCAGGATGTTCAGCTTTGGTTGGTCTTCATCCTGAGCTGAACTTAAGAGGTTGATAAGCGAACTCACACCTGCAAAGAGGAAAAGTTCTGGGATTACATGAGTAGGAGGACAAATGCACAAAACCAGAACGTTTTACCTCTACACTCTATGGTAAGCACTGGTAGCCACACGATGCTTTTATTCAGACAAAACATACTATTAACAGCTTTCTTAAAATTATAAAGATCAAAATTATAAAAAGCCTTCTTGGGTCTGGGACTTTTGCATTGCATTTCTCTGGAAATACGTGGGGCAGTTCAGCATGCCTGTGAAATTCCTGCACCATTTCCACAGTTTATGCATGTACATCAGAATTAGCTGCTTCGATGGCTACACCAAGTACAGCATACATGTAGGACAGTACTGTGGAGACAATTAATAGAAGTAGCATTGCTAGGGGGTTAGGCAGACTGGAGGAAAGCATTTTGGGATGACAAATTATCACGAAGTTTATCCTAAAGATCATGGTCTCTTCTTCAAGCAAGATGTTTGCCATATACAAAGTTTATTTTTATTTGTTTTGATACGTGAAAAAGTGAAAGGCTATCTTGAGAAGTAAGTTAGAAACACTGATCTATCATTGATTATCTACTATTTCATTAATCATACAGGACAGTGAAATAATCTGGCACATGGACCTGGTCCAGTGGAGCTAAAAGTAACCTTATTTTAGTCTCACCAGGCCACTGAGCAGGAGATGAGTTTGGAGTTGCGTGCTCTTCAATGCTTTCTGTCCTCAGTCTGCGTCGATCACTCAAAAGCAGTCCTTGATAAACCATCCCAGTAAACTGATTTGCTTCTGCTTGACTGCTACATACAAATAAATTTTTTTCTGATGAGAAAGTGAGTGTCCCAAGTGAGAGTGACAACATATTTTCCTACTGTTTATTGAAAAACCCTGAATGGCTGGTTTTATTTCATCCATGTAAAATTGATCGGGCATATCAAAGTTAGCAATGTTTAATGTGTATAAGTATCTTTACCCATACACAAACATTTAATCCCTTTTTAAGTCACGTGCAGGAAGAATTTCCATTTAGGATACACAAAGCATACTTCAAATATAGGACTGTAAGAAAACTTCCCTCTTTACCTGTAGCTGTGGCTATCACATAGAGCTTGATAAATGGATGCAGAAAGTGAAGCTGCTAAAGAATGAAGTGTGTACACCTAAAATAAAGAGAACAAATAAGCTATACGTTTTATATAAAAGGTGAGTAAAATACATTTCTTTCTAAAGAATATTGGAAATGTGTTCTGCAGGACTGTCCTAGTTTTAAACCAAGTGCAAGAAAGAGTAACTGAATGTTACTTTAAGTTTACAATACAGTGCTTAGAAAATCACAACTGTTTGTTCAAAATAATTTGATGGCAGTCAACGCCTTCTAATATTATGTCAAGATAATTGACTTGATTCTAATACAGAACAGCCACAGTAAATGAGCATACTGAAGCAGTGATTAAGCATGTCCTGTTATGATAATGAATTTGATGGAATGGTTCCTAGAAGCTGTACTATATAACACTGGAGTTCAATGTAGTAATAGCTACTCAATATGCATAAAATACAGAAAGTTTGTGTAGTCATTATATAATAGTTCTATATAAAATCTCTTTTTTTACCTCAGTTATGTGCTTATAAATTCCATTAGTCTCCAGGAATAACAAAATAACTGCTTCTGCCTCACAATGCATCAAAAACAGTCCAGTTCTTAGAAAGAGGAAATGCAAGGATTTCTTGGAAAATTCAATGAAATCCACAGTGTGAAGAAAATGCTACTGTCAAACTGATAAAAAAAAACTTACTTAAACCCACCCTGTGCTCATTCCTATTTTTTCCTTCTATCTTTCCATTTCATCAAACATTAGGCCTTAGATTAAAGCTATGAATTACCTTGACATCTTCAATATTAGGATGTGGTGGCGATTTCATCTGCACAATAGTGTAAAGTATATCATGGATGTGGTTGTTTAAGTACAGCACAGGATTAGCTATCACAGTTTTTGTGGATGCTATGCTTGCAGAAAGCAATGGCAGTGTTGTGGGTAGTGGAAGCGGAGACTGAAGTTGCTTTACAGTAGTTTCCTGTTTAAAAGAGAAGATTGTATTTAAAATCGTTGCTTTGAGAAAAAAAATTAAAAATAGAGATAATTTTACATCTTAAATATATTTCCCAGGTTATTTATCCTCTTCTACTCTTCTACTGCTGTCTACTCAGTACAGACAAGATTTTACTGTCAAAAGCAAGTTATTATTTACTGTAATAACAAGGTTCAGACCTTATAGCCAACTTTGCTGGAACATATTTCGACTTTGTGCAGGAAGCGTATTTTCATGTAGTTCATTAGGAAGTGTTGAGATTGTCTATTAAGAAAAACTAGCTAAAAATGTATTTGCAGTAGCACAAGTTGATACAATAGTCACTGGTCGGAGTTTAGTAACAAAGCCAAATTTGTGCTCATCTGAGTTTCTCAAGGGGAAACAAACAGAACTTTTTGAAATTCTTAAATGTACATTTTAAGCCAAGTACCACCAAACTAGCTGTCTGTTGCTCCTATTTGAAATAGGAGAAATCTAGGACTAGAGCGTGTTAAAAGACTTTCCCAGTATCAGATCATCTGCTGTAGCTCAGTGTAGTAATTAACATTTGCTGCAAAATATTTCTTTTTGTATGAAATGTAGAAAATGGCATGACAGAGTAAAAGAGAGCAGTACTCTGTCTGACTTTATATTATTTGTTGAGCCTAGAAGCTAAGACCCTGTTCCTTGCAGCTCCCTTGCATGATCTGCAGAGGTCTAGGAATGAGATTTTGTTTTATTTCAGTAACTGTGAATTTAATTTATTATATAGGTACTTAGAATATTGTGACCAAAATTATGTCATAGTAACACACATACAATGCTGCAGCTATAATATAAACAGCAACATTTATATTCCATAATCATAAGTAGCCTGATCCTCAGTGTTGCATAGCAGATTCTTCAGAACCACATAATCCGTTTTGGGGAAAAGCAGCACACTTAAATAGCAAGTTCTTTCTCCAAGAACATTAAAATGATCATGACCATTAGAATTACAGAACATTAGCAGCATCTATCTACGTACAAACTCATGCATTTGACATCTGACACTCTAGAACTGTTCACATTCATCCATAGAAATGAGTTGAATTTGCTTTACCTGCTGTGACTCCTGCAGCAAGAACTTCAGCTCCATCCTTACAGATGCTAAACCTCCACCTTGTGCCCCATGAAGACTACAATAACTGAGAAAAACTCTGAGAAGAGCTTGGTTCTTCTGCAGCCACCACTTTCGTCTCTCAGCGTGTTCTCGCTTTGCCTGTAACCTCCGTCTTTCGATCTGGTGCCGTTCATAGGAGCCAATGTCTGGCTTATCCATGATATCTTCAGGGTCAAGCAGATCCCCACTTACTTTGGTATATGTTTTGCAGTAGTCTTTGTCCCCTGTGTCGTGGTTGCATATTTCATGCATAGCAGCAATCTCTTTTTCCAGCCAGTTGTACAGCTGAAATCTCAGCTTTCCTCCATCCACTTCATAGCCTGTTGCCAAAGTCCTCAGTTCAGTCATAAGGATTTTCAAACACGCTCTGAACTTCAGTTGCTCAGCAATAACATCAACCTCAGCATCTCCTGCCTCAGAAACCTCCCCATGTGGTGTTTGAGCCATGCTGGTGTCTGAGGTCCTCTCATCTTCACTCTTAGAATCGGACTTTTTCATCGTTATCCCAACATCCTTGTCTTCTTCATCTGACTCATTTTTGTCTTCACCCCAATCGAGCGTAAGGGGCTCATCATCAAATTTTACTGCTGGTTGACTCCAGTCAAATTGTGCTGAAGATTCAACAGTACTCTCCAAAGCAAAGGAAGTTGAAATGGGTTTTGACCAGTCTATATCACCACTTCCAGCGCTATTCTGCAGGGCTTTGGAATCTGAAACATCAGCCTGGATTGAAGGACTGGATGAATCTTTTTCTCCAGCTACGGCAGACTTTTTTCTTATTTTTGGAATTTTGGAAAGGACTTCCAGAGCTAGTACAGGGCAGCCCACTTTAAAATGAGCATTTGCAGTAGTGAAGAATAATTTTCTTTCTATAAGATTAATTTTATCAACAAAGCTTTTCTCAGTTTTTAGACCTAAGGTGGCCAGAGTTCCTTCTGGTGAGCTGAAGTATCTTCGGATGAGCAAAGGATGGGTCCGAAGATAGTTGTAAAAACTGAACACCACAGGATTGCATGATTTGATGATAGCTGAGGAATTAAACAGATATGACATCTATTGAAAATGCCTTGTAGATGGTATTATGCTGTTTTGCAGTTCTTTTCTGCATTAGAGATTTATCAAAACGCACAAAGACAATTTTGGGTCTAGTTACCAAAATAAAACGAAAGAATTACATATTCCCCACAAAAAAAATAAAGGAATGAGCTGGATGAGTAGAAAGATAAAAATTCTCTCATTTACCTAGCAGTTACATTGCACTCAGCTAAGCTAAAAAGCAGCTGAGATGATCATCCAAGTAAAGATTTCCCCAAGGAAATTCCTATAGGGAATATGAAACCTATGTAGCCACATGTCACTTAACAATAATATTGAAGAGATGGGATAGGAAATCCTGCTACAATACTGCTAATTACTAGAAGCAAGAATGAGAATTTAAGACCACTGGAAAAAAGATCAACCAGCATTCATTAGTAGAGAAGTATTGTATGGAAGTGCCAAACAAACGCAGCTCTCCTGAGCTTAGCTGACAGCAGGAACTAAGTTTGGTGTAGAGGGTTGGAGACAACCCTTGGAAAAAATTGGAAACAGATTATTTATATTGTTTTAAAGCATCTCTCCCACTCTTCTTTTTCTTAATAAGTTTGCCCCATCAGATTACTATTTTTTCCCTTACCTGGGTTTTCATCATCATCTTTAGGTGTTTGTTCCAATAACGTATCCAGTGCTCGTGTGTAATCTTTCATTATCCAGTATGCAATGCTTCTCAGAAATGGATCAGAATGCAACTTAGTACAGCTGAATCCAGTTCCATCCTTCTGGCAACCCAAAATCTTTTCATAGAGAATGGAGGTGTACGTGACAGAGGTTTCAAACTCTGATTCATACAAACGAGCAATGACCATAGCCAACTGGATGTCTTCCATTTTCTCAAGGCACACCTATGATAAGCAGTGAGGAAAAGGTTGTTTTATGAGGGAAAGGGAGTTCTATAAAATAAAATGAATATGTTTACAGAACAGATAATTTTTTCTCATCATATCTGTTCTTTGAGGTATAGATTAATCTGCAGGTCAAAAATGTGGTAAGTGATATATATCCAAGGAAAATTTTCTTCTCTTTGGAAAGAGGTGTACTTCTCTCTATTTTAGGGATTTTAATATGCATAGTAGTACATAGCATTAAAAAATTAATATAGCAGAAGATAAAGATGTCTATTTTTATTCTATCTAGTAGAATAATTGCACCCTCCAACTTTAAAGTTATTACATCACTGGTAAGATATTTTTCCCACCATCTTGTGCAGAATTACATCTCTGAGGAAAATACATTCTCAAGTGAAGACAAACGTACTGTAAATAAACAGGCAGGATTTCTACAGGTTTTCTAACTCCCATCCTCTCCTGAGAGATACAGCTTAGCTTATGACCCTGCTCACAGCTCCCACCTCCCTTGTGGCAAACAGCATCATAGCTCCACTGAAAAGAGATCCCAGAGCTGCTTGAAAAGAGAACCCTTGACTACTTTTTTTTACTTAAGGTTGTATCAACAGGTCATGCAGAATAGCTGGAGGCTGAACAGAGTGCTACAACTTAACTGTGCAGCTCAAACAAAGTTTTGCCAGAAGGGCCACAGCTGGTACTCCTAAGAGTGCTTCCACTGAGGAGTGGTGTATCTGTACAATTATTCTGGCCCTCAAATCAGCTTCCAAGTTGCTTTTCACAGTAGTGTGGAGGTAAATGGTATGTCTGCAGGGCACAGGGGGGTCCTGTGTGGACATACCATCCCATTTGTGCTGCCACAATTTGTGAAAACTTCATCAGAGAACAGCTTGTAAGGATGCAGTAACACAGGCCAAATTAGAAACTGAAACTTAATTTCTCAAAAGCAGATACCTCTATAGCATCTTTTAGTGAACCTGCTAGCAAGAAAAATGCAGCTGACTGCTCAAAACGTTGTTTTCCCAACAAAGCAAAAGCATTTTTTAAAGCAGCTTTACGCCATCGGTCTTCATTGAAGTTGTGGCTGAAAAAGGCAGTCATCTTTTCATCATGCTGGGACCTGTATAAAGAAATGCAATGTATAGAGCTATTTATTACGTAACCTTAGCATACTATCACTTGAACATTACTTGAAATTAAACTCTACTCTTGAATGAGTTCTGCTTTGCATTTCTGGTTCAATTAAGATTTAATCAAACTTAAATTTAGCAGAACTCACCTAAACAGACCCCACACCACTGCCTTTTTCTTCATAGCAAGGTAAAAAAGTGCAGCATCTAAGGCATCATTGTTCCTCTGGAACGAAGCTTTTGCAACCTGTAGTGAACAAAGCCTACTATTATCAATGAAAATATAAAAGCTGCTTTTAGCTAAATAACCTGTGTTCTTTCTCACAGAGGATGGCCAGGTGGACTGTATTATCTCTACAAAGCAGCAAAGTAATTTCTGTGAGAATGTTTTATTCCTATGTAACAGAGCTGAACACTGTAAATGTTTTTAAGAATCAGAAAAACAGGACTATTGCAGATAGCAACCCCTCTCAAGCACAGTGGGACAGTAAGAATGTGCAAATAAAAACATTTTCTTTAAAATTGTTACAGTAACTCATACTATTAGGTGAAATTCCTCTGGCAATCCATTATTTAAAAATACTTAAGCTAGTAACAGTATTTCTCGAATGAACACTGTTTGGGTTTTATATAGGACTCTGATGTAATTGGATTTGATTTGGAGTACTAGCATAATTGTTTCGCTCCTGGATTCTTTGATTAAACTTTAAGTTTTAAAAATGTATTTTTACATTAAATGACTTGGAAATTTAGTACAGTAGGCACACCTAACAGCATGGAGCTAGAATCTGCAACCAGTGAAAAGTACCTTCTCGATGCACCTCCGGAGAGTGTTGATATTCCTGACCCACCAACCAATGCCCATAGCTCTCAGTTCAGACCACTGTGGGTCTCCCTTCTGGATAGCAGGAATCATATTGATCAACTCCTCCTCAGCCTCAGAATGGAAAGCCCATGCAAAATGGCAAGTTGACAGGCCTAAACAATAACATAAACCAATACAATTCAGAAGGCTGACAGTTGCTAATAAGCAAATGGAATATGTCAGGGATGTAAAGTGGGGTCTCCAACCCAAGAGTTGGGTACATGTGAGAGAGACCGATTCCCTCAACAGGAAGTAGAGCTGTTAAAGGAACACTTGAAATATCTTTTTGCTTGTTAGGGATGTCCTCTCGTCAGTACTTCTTTCATCATTTTCCAGTACCCCATTCATAAATGCACAAGAATTATATGTTGAAGGACTGAAGGGAAAATATTCTGTTATCACAGAAGCAGACCCATTCTAGGCCAGAATCCTTTCTCTCTGCTCTTACAGTGGTAACTTTGCTTTTCAGTATTTCACAACAGAATTTACTCAGATTGAGCAAAAAAAACCCCAAAAACTGCTGTGATGAAAATAATAAAATATTCTTTAAGTTAAAATAAACTCATGCTCATGTAAAGAAATGTCTTAATTCTCCCAGCAGAAACAATGAATTACATATACAACTTGTGTTTTATCTGGTTGGGGAATTTATTCATGCCTCAAACTGATAGGTCAGAATCTTCTACTCTAGAGCTATACTTTTTTTGCTATTTACAGTGCATGTAAGGAAGCCTACACCGAGCCTTTGCAAGATAATGGCCTTAATGAACTAGAAAATTAATACTCAGATAATAGAATATTAGAATAATAGAAAATTAGATAATAGAATAGAGTACATGACACTATAAATCAGAGGTAAGCAGATCCTGTGGGTGAAGCCACCCTTCCCTGTGAGGGTTACCTTGGTGAAGCAGCTGGACGCGGTACAGGGGAGGCAAGGATGTGAGCAGGCAGGTGTGCAAGCGCATGGCCAGCAAGTACCGGAGGCCGCATTCATCTAAGGTATCTCTTCCTGTGCAATGTAAAACACACTTTTGAACATGCAGCTGACTACAGTAGACATATATACAAGTTAGCATATACAGTGTATGAGGAGTATGTTTCTAAGGCTGCTGAGAACCTGAGCTACAAGTTATTTATTACGTACGAACTACAAATAGATACTTATATTTGTTTTTCTTTCTTACTTATCTAACCTGAATAACTGATGCTAGCTTTCAGCTTTGTTATCCCAAAATACCCAAGGACTAAGTTTACCTTTGCTGAGAACAAGAATGTCAATTCAATAATATGTCAGTTACTAACCTGAGTAATTCTTATCTCTGTTCTCATCTAGTTCAGTGCTTGTCGTGGCTACAGTGTCTGCCAAGGCTACAAGGAACATCTGCTCCAGTCGAGTGAGGCCTGGCAGACTCGAGTGCATCAAGTGGCTTGAAAGGACACTGGCGTGTTCTCGGCCAAAGTAAGTTGGCCCATACTGTGACAGATTAATAACTTTGGATTTACTCTCCCTCTTTTCAGGCTCAAAATCTATAAAGTCTTCGGTTGTAACAGGGTGAATCTGGAACAGATCTGAGTACTGATCCTCTGTTTTTCTCTTTGCACGGTCTTCAGAGCCCTGAGGTATTTTAGAAGTTTCTTCAGAAACATAGGTGGCATCCTGATCTGCAGCAAGCAGTGCATACAGCGGCAGTGGAGGAATTGAGTCTATCTCTGTGTAGTCTCGGGTACCATCTTTCCCTGCAGTGATGGTATCCTTGGCAGTACTGCCACTCACACTGATGGTGCGAGAAAGATGGCGTTTAGGACCAGTCCCTTCTCCAGCTTCTGTGTCTTTGACTATTGCAACTTCTCCCGCAATACATTTAACTAAATGCGACAGAATGGCTTTGGCTCGGCGAACTTTACCCAGGTCCATCAGTTCTAATAACTGGGTTGGGTGATACTGGGGTAGAGTAGGTGAAAGAACATGAGCAGCTTCAAAGAGACCCCCATCCTGAATTACAGTTGGAGTGCCAAAAACATCATCCACAATACCTGCCCCATCAATTATACTGGTCTTCTTCACTACTGAGCTTGTTTTAAATGGATCTTGTGCTGTTGAGTCTTCAGAAGTGAAAACATCGCTTTCTCCATTACCAAACTTGACCGCGTGTTTCCACTGGGCATAAACGTGCATTTCACAGTCCATTCCCACCACCAGTATTCCATCTCTCACCCAGGACAGAGAGACAGGCAGGGAAGGAGTGCCATCCACAGACGATACCAAATCAATGGACCTCAGCAACACCCACTTTGACTTCACACCTTGTTTTATGCTCCCTCCTAGTGGCAGGGTGATGACAGCTACTCCCTCTTTGCTGCTGGTTTGATCTGTTACAATCCCTGAAAGCCTTCCGTACATGAAGATGTTGGCACCCACTCCAACTGTCAGTATATGTGAGCCATCTTCTTTTGAAACCCAGTCCAAATGCACCAAATGCTTGATACTGGGCACCAGGTATTTGTCTTTATTCAAAAAAGCATCTGACTTACTGTAAACAAATAAATTACTATCCACGCTGACCCTTGAGTCAAGTACACTTCCAACCTTAACTAAATCATCCAGATGAATTGTCTGTTCCAAAACCCACTCTGATCCTCCAGTAGACTCACACTCAAGTATACAAACATGCATGGAAAATTCTTTGGAAACAAAGCCATTATACTGTATGGGTTGTTTGTAAGCTACTGCAAGACGTCCTGTGTAAGAACAGCTAACAGCAACCGGCCTTCCTACTATGCTCACGGTACTGCTGTTGTCTTCCCCTTCATCGTTCATTAAAGGCCATTTTCTCCAGTGGTACGTCTCCTTCTCTTCAGTTTTGCTGTTCAGATCTGTCTCTACAGTGCACCTCCAGAACCGCACTCTGTTGTCCGAACAGGACGTTACTATCAGATAAGGTGCGAGGCACACCGGGTATATTGATGAGGAACTCAAGTGACCTGAAGTCAGAACAAACATATTTACTTTCAGTAATAGATAGTAGAATGCCTATATGATTAAGGCAGACATAACACTGTCTACCTACTGCTAGAGAACTCTACAACCTGGTGTTATTTTTTTAATTTGGAGTTGGATAAGGGCAAATAATACCAGTGCTGGTAACAGCCTTGCAGCTTGAACATTACTTATCATCTGCATTTCTGGTCACTATTCAAAGAAGATGAACTGGAACTGAACTAATTCAAAGAAGGGCTCTTAGAACAATGAGAGGAATACAAAGCCTTAATCAGATGAGATTAAGGAAGTTAAGATTAGGTTCAGGTAGCCTACCAAAAGGAAACCTAAGGGAGGGAAAGGGAGGGAAAGGGAGAAAAATAACAACAGGAGAGACAGAAAGACAAACAGAAGAAGGTGTAAGTGCATCAGGTAAAAAACCCACTATATACCAAACACAGGAATGGTGACAAATGAGCAAGTGGGTATAAACTGTTCATTAATAAATTGTGACTAAAAGTTACATTTCCAACTATTAGAGCAGTAAGTTTCAGGAACAGCTTTCCTGTGGGGACTCGATACATTTATGGAAGAGTAGCGTGACATGGGCATGATGATTTGAAAGCACCTTTCCAGTCCTATGTTTCCTGTATCAGTAAATCAGAATCTTATAGGCTGGGGAGATGCAACCCTATAAACTAGGAGATAAATCAGTGGACCAACTGTATAGAAAAAAATGTTAAAGTTACCTGCTGAAGGAGTTGCTCTTACTACTTCCACACCAACAGGAAGATCCAGGGGTTGGCTATACACAAGTCTGGAGCTCAGAATGAGTTTACTAGCAGTCTGAAGGTTAGCAATTGATGAAGATCGTGGAATGGGACTTATGCCAGGTGATACATCTGGAGAAGAATCCACAGTCTTCTGCTCAGGTACACTAAGCTTATTATCTGCTGAAGATGCTTCAGTTGGTTTTGCTATATAAAAAAAATTGCCAACAGTGTTAAAAAGTTGTTTATAAGGACAAGGCATGAATATCTGATAATCAAATTTATTTGTTTTTACAAGAGCTCAAGTTGCACACAAAATAATTATATGATGTGTGCAGGCTGTGTCAGTTTTATTGCATGCTGTGACTATTCATTTAAGACATCCATAACATTCTGAAATACTGATAGTTTGAAATAAAGAAGCCACTGCTTAAGTGCATTACTCACCCTATCAACACATTTTTATAGTTATTGGTATAGAATGCAACCAATGTTTGTAAGGAATTTTACTGCTTCTATTGCATTGATATATTATTCTGAAGATTCTTGATTTTTAGGCTTCTGCTTGACAAAGGTGACCCAACTCGTTTTATAATAAAACGACCAAAGTTTGTTTTATCTTAAGTAATATGATAGAAATGTCTCTCTATAAGAAAATGACAATCACTCACTCACCTAAACAGGCTTGCACAGATTTGAGATGAAGATGCCACATCTGAAGAACAGAACAGCCACTACTATCTTTTTCAATTACTACCAGGTAGAACTTCTCTGAGAAAGGTGGTGGACGATACCCTGTTAATTAAACATATTATACATATAATATATTAACATATATATTCATATAGAGTCATGAAATTTATATTCAACCTAAATAATTTTTCCATAGCAAAAGATTCTCTAAAAACTATCGACAGTAAAAACCCTGTTTTCAGCTTTGAAAAAAATTGTTATATTATAAAATTAAATATTGAAATAGTACCATTAGTAGCATGCTTTAACTGCCATTTTGTTCGCTTATGACAACAGAAGAATTACAAAATAGATACTGTCTTGCAGACAATCTATTAATGGCAAATCTAATTTATTAGATATTTGCCTTCCCACTCAGTTTGAACTATTTTGCCAGATTATAAAGACTCTTCCACCTGCCTGCTTTCTTCCTTTTTCTTTTGAAGTTTTAAGTCTACTACCAAATTCCCCAGGGACTTTCCATTGTATTAACTTGAAAGCCAGATACATTGACATCATCACCTGGAACTACCCACTGATGCAGGAAATGTGCTTCTGTTCTGCTCACATTTTTATATATAACATAAGCACTTTGAAAGATGTACTTTGTCATATAAGTTGTTTCACTTTAAGCAATTAGAATGTCTTTGTTTAACACCATTTAGCAACAATTCAAATGAGCAATACATAACAGCCATTTCACTGAATTCTACAGATTCCCATTTGAAAGTAAATTACCACATGCCAGCTAGATTTCAGTATTCCTTAAGAACATTTTTTGGTACCTATTTAATTCATATTAGTTATAGTTTATGCTATACCTTGTGATGGCTGGAAAAATATCTCAGTTTCTTTCCCTTCCACATCTTCTTTATGTGGTTTGTATCCCAAAATGAAGTCTTCTTGGAAGACATGAAGCAATTGTGTGTTTGTGCCACACTGAAACATTGAGCAACAGTTATGCTTCCAGAACAGTATAGCAAAAATTAGTACCAATGCAATTATCTCCTGTGTGCAATCTAGCTATCAAAGAGGAACACCTTCTTTCATAAAGTTTAAAATTATCATCAGAAAACCCAAATATTTTCCTTTCGTATTAAGAATGGCGTGTTCTAGAACTCATCATTTGTATATTGAAATCATTTCACCGAGGTCTACCAGGATAGACAAATTCTGTAATAACACTTTTGCTGCAGTTATTGACAGATTAATTAGTATCTGATTCCTTTTTATTTCTTTGGTGTTCAATAAATGACAGCGGCAAAAACTCTCAGACTTTCATCCCTCTTCAGTGGGAAGACATGTCTGCAGTGAATTGCTTGGGAAATCTAAAAAAGGGAACAAATTGCAGATTTTCCTTCTCTCAGATATCTTTAACATCTGTCTTTTCTGACAGCAACATGTTTCTTTGCAGTAACTCTACCTTGCTACAGAGAAGGCTGCTCATGGTGAAATCCTTCCCTGCTGGCAAGTAAAAATATGCCCCCCAAATACAGTGATGGCAAAGTTATGCTGTAAAACACCTTTTTTCCAGAGAAACAAGGTAAGACAGTATTCCCTGTACTCATTTATAAAAATTCTAGGAAAATGTTTTGTAAATCTGAACTTAAATTTGAAGATTCTATGCTATTGATACTTAAAAGACATATAAATTTATTGACAATAGAGATATACTTATTTATACATGTCAAAACCCCACAGTTTTCTAATTAAGAATGGTGAAACTCACTGTTTTCACAGGCTGCTAACAGAAAACAGCACTGGAGCATGTATCATCAAAACAAATGAGTAAGAACAAGGCTTAATTATCCTTCCTGCTCATTGATTGAGAACTATAGCTGTGTTAATTAATAGGTTTTTTTTACAATACAGGCACGAAAAACTTCAAGTCGTACCTGGCTATCATTCTTACATTTTGGATAGTTAGATCTAGTTTTTAGGTTTGGGCTTTTTGAAGTTATTCTTGTTTGTTTGGGTTTGAGGGGATTTTATTTTTTTTCCTTTAAATTATGATACCTTAGAAACCATTCTTTAGTAAAGTTTTGTTTTCTTCAATAATTATGCTTAGAAAATATAGCTTTACTTTAAAAATGAGCTTTGAGCTCTTAGCAGTTAACAGAAAGTTGGTTTAGTAAAATGCTCAAGGTATCTCAATATTCACAAAAATTCAAGGCAGTCATTATCACCATAGTGAAATGTCATCTCTTTTACGTCTTTTCAGCAGATTAGGCTAATTAACAAACAAAGTTATTAAACACCCTTATGTGACGCTCTTAAAGAGTTAACCATTTATTTACTTTGTTAGTTATTGCATCGAGCTCAATGATACATCCTGGTCGAGCAGTAGATTGTTGGCTCACAATATTAAACACCTCCCCAATAAGTTTCTGAAACAGAGAAAAACGAGTAGAATTAGTATATTTTTCCTTTGGACAGAAGAAAATTGCAGTTGCTTATGGTAAACTGATGCTTCATTTTTTCTTATTGGCACAAACCATAACAGAGTTCTTGCAGTTGTCCCTGTGGCACCCATGAATAATGTGTTTATCAAACCATGTGCAGTGTTGTGAGTCGGCAGCTCTTCATGAGGATGATGCACCAGTTTTCATGGAAGCTAAATATTGCTAATTTAAAGATTTATCCTTGCATAGGACCATGTAATGTATCTGTGCAATGAGAAACAATATACTGTTTCACTCCTTTTTCAAGCTTCAGGTTTTGTTACAACATGTAATAAAAAAAAAATCAGTACAGCTTATATAAAAGCTGAAAGCTTTATTGATTTTCACTGGAATGTTCACAGTCATTGCTCTTAGAACATATTCTTCAGACTGATCTGAATACTGACAGGCCCTGTCTTGCAGGATGGTTCATAAAATAACAGAAGAATGGGAAAAAAGGAAAGATGCGTTTCTTTATACAATAATAGTTCAAGGTCAGGTTTTACTTTTCTTAAAGTCACACAAATGAAAGATTAAAAAAATGAAAAAATTGGTTATTGAAAAAAAAAAAGCTAATATGACCCCTAGCTGATCCCCTTATATCTCACCATCTCTGCCCTTCCTCATATATAGATGTAACTTAGGTGGATACACCTCAGTCCTGCTCTACTATTTTCACCTTCCCTCTTGCTCTTGACTCCCCTCTTCTGAGAGGACAAACTAAGAAATCCTATTTTTCCTTTTCCCACCTGCCATAGGTTGGGGAAACTTGTATGGGAAATTTTGGTTCAGTGCAGACACTTTAAGTAGTAATAGCTGCATTTTTTCTGCTAATGCTTACAGACATCTGCAAAACATGCAACTATGCAAGATTTAATGCAAAAGATCCTATACATGGAATGGCACAAAAATCACACAGAACTAAAGGAAGACAAACCACTGGAAGGGGGAAAAGATGAGTTATGTTAGTTTTATTTCAATAGTTTCAAACCAAACCATTGCTACATAAAACTTACAGATGATTCAGGGTCAGATAATTCATCCAGAAGTTTTCGTGCATCTACAACAGCTTGATAGAGCCTCAGGTTTTTGCCGTCTGATGCAACAAAGCAAGCACTAGCAGAGTTGCAATAGGTACCTAATAGAAGACACAAAAAATTCATTGAGAAAAAAATGTTAGTCAATGGCATCAGGTAGTCTATTACAATCCTCAGTATATGAACATGCTTCAAACATAATTTTCATAAAGCTTTGAAGCAAAACCCTAAGCAAATGTGTGCATTAATACACCATAATTTGAACGTTGAAATAATTCCCTTTCTGTTCATGTATGTAACCAGAACTCCTGAAAAAGGTTCAATAATCTAAGCTGAATTCATGTATGTTTACAAACACTATTCACACATGCAAGCCCCAGTCTGTTGTACACCTAAGGGAACGCTGCCATTCCCCACTCCGGTGATGTTTGATTCACTGTCACTCCAGGGCATTGCTTGGAAGAGCCAACTCCAGATTCCCCAGGTTGTCAGAGACAATTCAGGGTAGGAGTCTAAGGGGAAACTGTTCAGCCATAGCTTTCTTCCTTGTTTACTGTCTCTAGGCTCTTTGCATAAAATTAACCTCTATGAATATTCCCTTCTGCCCTGCAGTTAAAAGTGCAGATAAAAAAGTGGAGGGAGAAATAAATCTGTCTGTAGTTGTGCATAAAATATGACAAATTCTAAGAGTGCCTTTTTTTGCTTCTCAACAGTATATACAACAGGCTTGACATGAGATGTTCTATTCTGGTATACATTTTTCTCTAAACGACAAGAATGCAGCTCATTCTTTGTGTTTAGAACACTTTGCGGGATACAGACAGCCCAGAATGTTACTATGTAAGCAGAGAAAATGAATTTGTTTTATTTTAAACCAAAGACATTATGTATTTATAAGCTGGCATTAGTATAAAATTTAATGTTATGCCCACAGCACAAATGGCATTTAGTACTGTATACAAAGATGACAACTACTATAACAGCATCTTTGTGATAATTAGAAAATAAGTATCTGTGTGGCTGGATAGAGTAACATTTGTAGAAATAGTTTTCTTAATTGCAATGGGAAGCCCTAAAATTAAAAACAAAACCTGAAGAATTGGCCAAGGGGATCACACATCAGAAGTTGTACTGTCTGACCTCCGAAAAAGCGTTGTTTGCAGTTCTGTAAAGTTAATGTGGTCTATTTATTTATAAATGTTCTGCGTTCCAATGGGCTTTTGTAAGCCTCTGGTGGTCTGAAGACTTTCAGTATGGTTTCAGGATCTCCTAAGCAGTTTTTAGCCAGCATGTTAAAGGAATTCGATAATGCTGATTTTGGCTGGAAATCTTCCCCAATAATTCTGATGTTCAAGTGGTCCAAATACTAGTTCTGTCCAACCCACTGGCCCTGCAGCTGTGCGTGGCCAGCACCCCTGAGCCATCAGCACACCTGCATTTGCAAACCACATCAATGCAGAGAGCACGCCAGGAAGCTGCCTGAAGCGCTGGGGAAAGGCAGCATCTTGTTCTCTGTGGGAGCAAGCAGTGCTTACTCATACAAAGCAGTCCCAGAGTGTCAGCTGATCCACAGGGACTGCAGACACACTCAAACCACAGCAAGTGTTTTGCGGTAGCTTAGCCACAAATGAAATAAAAATGCTTGATTTGCATAATACAAGGAAATTTTTGAAAAGTTAATGTAAATATACTCCAAATAAAAGTTATTTATTGTAACAAATTAATTCTATAACTCACAGTGTTAACTCCATATGGAAACATGCCAGGTATACTCACCAAGGCAGTAGCTGGGAATAAGTGTTGGAAGCCAGGCTACGTTAGAGAAAGCCGAGGTGTGAAGTGAGTTAATTCGAGCCAACTCAGACACTCCTCCAGTGTAGGATAAAGGTCCTATGGGGTCTACTCGCCACAGAATCAGCTCACTATAGATTGCATTTGGGTCATGGAATGTACGGGTCGCTGCATTTTTCAGTTGCTGCTTAGAAGAACCTCTCTTATGTCTAATAGGATCTATCATCCTGTTTATCCTGTCAGAGTCCCAGGAAGTGTCTGACTCAGGAGTTAACAGAGCATTGTGATGAGAAGATGTCAGCAGCAATGGTAGAACAGAATGGCAGGCCAGATCATTGAGGTGAAAACGGTGTCCACAGTACCTAAACTTATGAGATACAGTTAGCACAGTAGTGAAAGCTGATTTATCAGCAAAAGTAACTGCCCACTGATTGAGAGAGCCATCTATATGTTTGGAAATCATCATTACCACAGGAGAAATTATATTCACACTTGCACTGTCTTGGGCAAAGCTTGGTGCTTTATTTGCTAGAGTATTATCTGGAAAGTCCATTGTCTTCTGCTGTGCAGCACTGCTGCTGTCTTTTACAAAGACAGGGCAGGCATACATCATAATATTTTTGCTAAGGGAACTAGCATCTCCAGATGGAAATGCAACAGGAATCCTAGAAGAAAATGAAACCTAAAAAAAAACAAAAACAAAAACAAAAAGAAAAACATTAGAATATGCGAACTGAGCTTCAACCTGAACAAATGCTAGCTGATTTACAGGAAGTACTTAAAATGAAATTCCTAGTGACGTTCAGCTCTAAAGCAAAGAACACAATGTTTGTTAACATCAAAAATAATAAAACCATTTCAAATATACCATACCTGAACTTGTCGAAAGATGCCTGGAGTGTATTCATCTAAATACTTCACATGCCACACCAGAAAGGTACCATCAACAGGATGGATAGTAAAGAGCATATCTGGATTCCTGTTCCATTCAGTCAGGAGCAAGTCGATTTTGCGGTCTAACAAAACTGTGGGAAGAGGCAGGCGTGGGCCCGCCAGCAGCGATGTTTTGGGGCTTCCCTCTCTTTCTCCATCTTCATGTTCTGAAGAGCCTGTACCAGTCCCTGTCTCTGATTCTCTGTCTATAGACAAATCTGCAACAGAAATGTGCCATTTTATGCAAAGATTTCCCTATCAGTTTCCATTCAAAACACAGTATTTTTAAATCTGCTAGTAGTACCAGCTGATCAGAACTAACCACATTACTAACCATGATCTAATTTCATATGTAAGCCTTTCTCTTTTTCTTCTGTTTCTTCTTCCTCTTCAGCTTCAACATCAAATTCTTGTTCTAGTTGTTGTTCAGAAATTTTTCTTAGATGCTGCATGAATACTTCAATAGAGGATGTAAAATGAAATTCTTTATTATTCAGCCAGTGGACAACGAAGCCTCCACTTCCTTCATCTATATTAAAAGCTGTTCCAGCCAACACTGATGGAATATCTGTGGACATTTTTAAACAAATAAAAAAGCTATATATTAAACTATATAAAAATATATAAAGCTGTATATTAAGCTATATATTAACCACTCATCTTTTTATTCATATATGTATGTACACACACGCATTTCACTTATTTTAGGTATAACATAATTTGTGCGTGCAAGATTAGAAAAGGTAAGATGCAGATCAAGATTTTACATCCAATTGTAATGAAAACAGTAAAAATATTTTGAGGTCAATAAATTTACATGAAAATTTATTCTTATTTAAATGGTAAATGACACTCAATGGTTCTAACTGCTCAGTTTCATATGTTGCAGCGTTGACTTTCATGTACAGATTTTAGGTAAAGCACATCACTGCTCTTAAATCTTTTCCTTCTTTAAAAATATTCTGCATTATTCCATAAAAAGCAGCTTGTTTCCCACCAAAATACTCTGGTACAGCTCTTTTTCAACCACTACATTCTGTAGGATGCAATTAGTTTACTCATCGTATACCATGGCACCCCAAACCTAAGAATCAAACACCAAGCAGACTGGAAATTTATACTTCTTTTGCCTTCTGATCTGCAAAGATGAATTTAATTTGCTCATAAAGATCTTGAAGGTATTCAGAATAAATTCAGCTTCATTTGTCTTAAAAAACTCTGTGCCAAATAACAGACTTCCTACAAGCTCCCTCTATTCGATTAGGCAAAGCAAAGAGTGTGCATCTCAGCTCCCTTTATTTTTTTCATGTTGTGCAAATACATTATTGCAGTCTAATGAATGGTTGTAATTCACCTGTATTAGGGTTGATGCTTGCTGCTATGTGGAAGTGCCCAAGTGCATTTGCTTGATGGGAAATGTGACGCTGAACTTCGTGAGTACCCTGCTGATCTGGCAGTACATCTGTGTGGGTCACAAGGACTGAAGATCTCCTTTGTCCTTTTCTCATATTTTTCAAATGATGAATTGTCTGTTGTAGTTATAAAAAATAAATTAATAAATACTAAAACCACTGTAAGGTAAAAAGTCACACGTATATAAAGCCTGTAGCTTCCTTCTACCAAAGAAATGATTACTAATTTCAAGAGGATTATTTTAAATAGATTTCAACACAGATTAGTAGCACTTAGGTACATCAGATCTGCCCAAAAGCAAAGCTCTTCTAACAGTCTTCTAAAAGTTCCTTTAATATCGACTCAACAATACCACAAAAATACACAGCATTCTGCACAACATTTGTGAACATGATTAGAACAATCTAAAAGCAGCAATTTGTGCAATACAATTTTATAATGAATTATTTTAGTATGACTGAAAATTTCTGAGAGCATGTAGAGAGCACAACTGATTTAACAGCCCAAAGTGTAATTGGTCCCAAGCTCTCTATTTGTTGATGGCCGCGATACTTAAGAAGTAAAAACTTGGTCTGATTGTAATAGTCTACAAATGAGTGGTAGGGTGTTTTTTGGTTTTCTCATCTTTTCCTGGTTTTATATTGATAGTGTAGTGATTGAGGATAATGGACCACCACTTTGTCATCGAGCAGGATCGTCTTTATTAGACACACTTGAGTATTTATATGCTTCTTCTGTGTACAAGTTTTAGGATCAGCTATGCAGCCAGTGATTAGGAGAACAATCATGCAAATAAATGGCAGAGCAGATGTTTCTTGCTCTTTTATCTCGGACACTCTCACACATCCCACACAGCTTAATTGAAACATTCTCACATAGGTATTTATGGCTGCAGATGATCTCTGGTATGCACCTTCTCATGGGAAAAAGGTGCTTGTTAAGGTCAACCAGGAGCAGCTGCTTCTACAGATAGGTTTTCTCTTACTGTAAACTTAATAGACTTGCTAAGACTATAAGACTGTCACTGAAACAAAATTATCAAATGAAGTAACTAAAAATTAAAAGAGTTTATTTACTCCTTTCATTGTCTTTATAACTGCAGACTTTCAGACCCAATCAGAATGAAACCATCATTACTACTCCACACTAAACATTGTCTCTTCCCATCACTGTTAGTTAACTACAGAAAAAGTAAACTGAGTTTTAAAAACACGGTGCTTGGATGCAGAGTTGCAGCCTCAGATCTCTTCAGTGGTTAGTAACAGACTTCAAAACCTGATATGAAGTAATTCAGACTATACTGTTATGCATATAGGGACTATATAATATACATTCTTAGAGCTTTATATCCTTAAATACTTAAAATTGTAAGAATCGTGAAAGAAAAATTTGACAAATTAAGTATTTACTTGTACCTCTAGTGCATGTTGTATTGTGTCCTTTTGCTTTCCAGACTGCGAGACAGCGCTGCCGATGCTGGAAGTGGTGGTTTCACAGATCTGCTCCCCCAGGAGAGTATCTTCAGGTAACAGCGTCTCTGCCCACAGCCGGCAGATGCCATCGAGGCATGATGTGAGTAACACGTTACAGACCAAGCCCCTGAAAGCAGACACAGCAAAATTACTGCCTGGGTAACTCAATTAGCTATACAGACACAGCAGAAATTAGGGGAGTGTACAAGTATTTCCCGGTTATTGTTTTATCCAAATTTCTGCTTGTCCCCTAACTGAAGGTTAACCTGACTATCGTTATTAAACTCGGTGATAACAGAAGTTTATGGGAAGATGTTGGTGTGCTTTGTTTCTTGAAAGTGTAAGAAGAGAAATCTCATGTTCTTGATGGCAAAACATTAAGCAGAGTGTTAAAAAAAACCACTTGATCAAAGGCTTGCTTGCTTTTTAAAAAAAGGCAGCTTTCGAACCTGGGCATGTACTTGCTGACGTTCCGCCAGGAAAATCCTGTCACTGCTCGGGGATGCGCCAAATAAACAAAGGAAAACTGCACATCCTCTGAGCACCTTTTCTTTTCTTCATTCTCTTGGGGCAGGAGAGATGACTTCCAACCAGTCATAGGATACCAAACCTTTAAGAGGCAGTCATCCTAGGAACAGCAATAAAAAAACAGGGGGTGAGGTAGCTGTAATTGAAAATGTAACAAAAAGAAAATCCCAAGTAACAAGGAAACTTCTGTTCTGGTATTGTTCATGGAAACTTGGCTCAGAACTAAAATTCATCTCATTGTTTAACTGTGAGTTAACACTAAGTGCAAGCAAAAAATGCTTACCTGTTGAGACTTGTGAACTAAAGGGAATAATTCAAATGAGAGGGTCACATTAAAGAGAATTAATAATTGAAAACTTAGCCTGAATAGTGAATTGACAAAAAATATTGCAAATTGAAATAGAACTGATAATTGAACCCAGAATTCACTAAATAAAAACCTTCTCTAATTTATCCAGACGTGCATATTATACCAGTTCAAATGTGTGTTCTATCATAACAATCTCATTACTTTCAACAGAAGTAGAAAAATTTGTTTATGTATATCTGAAAATTCATCTAAGTATACTTCATCTAAAAAAAAATCAAACATATATATATACATGTACAAAGATACAAATCTGTATCACTGTCATTCAAGTATTCAGTAAGAATACATAGCTAAATCCAATTTCCTGTTGCTGAAATTCTTGGAATTACACAAAAATACAGCATTACAAGAGATCACAATTTACCTTTGCTAAGACTACAATAGAGTGTATGGTCCAGGACTATTAACATTACTTATTTTTGTCAAACAAATGCAAAATATTGCAAAAACTTAATTATTCTTTTTTTGTCCTTACCTTCCCAGCTGTTGC
The DNA here is from genome assembly GCA_013397755.1 of Cnemophilus loriae. NCBI lineage: Eukaryota > Metazoa > Chordata > Aves > Passeriformes > Corvidae > Cnemophilus > Cnemophilus loriae. The sequence continues at coordinate 1,151,926 of VZTF01009088.1, read as the reverse complement.
GAAATATTCACCATCAGGAGACCATGACATCAAATGTACTGATGTTGCAGTCCTACAGAACACAAGAGCAAGTTAAGTAAGGTCTATTTATTCTAAAATATTATTCCACAGGTATTCAGTTGATTCAGTGTTACTGTTCATTAGTTAAATTAAATATTAAATCAATTAAATTAAAAAATTAAATTAAGTATTTTATAGTTGTTGCTTTAAACATACTTTATGAATAGCAGAAGCATATAAATATTTGCTACAATGAAACAAAATAGTATTTTCACACTTTCATGAAAAAGCAGCTCATAAAAGTTTGGTTTAAGTACAGCAAGCCTAGGTTAGATCCAACAGGAGTGAGGATTTTTTCTTTGGAATAACTCATATTGTTTGAATTTTATGGTATTTAAAAGCACATTTTAAAATATAGGTGAGGTAGCACTGCAATTTGTCTTAAAACAAAAGTTATCTCACTTGCACTGCCAGACACATTTCCAGTCATTTAGAACCGGGAGAACTTTATCATCCTTGATCTGACTGCTGGCATCATCATCTTCATCTTCCTCTAGAATGTCATCAGACGGAGGGGCCCACAGTTGCAGAAAGTCCGTTGCTGTCAGTAACCTGTCACCTGAAAGGGTTAATACCAGAGCTATGGAACCAAGATGATGAAGATTGAAAGATTAAGCCTGTCACCATATTTTGTTGCGAATTATTCAGAACAGGTTGAAAGCTAAACTTTAGTCCATTTTAAATATGATAAGGTCATCTTATAAAGATCCATGTGTAGGTACATTGCTGACTTTAATTGTGCTGAAGTTCTATTTAAATGATTATTAGTGGTAATTGAAGTCAGTTAACAACACTGTGGTTCCCAAACTAAACTTACATAAGAGACTCAGACACTTGGCACAGCATCTTCACAAATGTTAACTGTAGCCTCACATATTATGCAACAGTGCCTGAGAAGAGGTAATTTAAAATTCCCATATTCAAGCTCTCACTTTATTAAAATAAAAATATGTTGTGTTCAAGTCATTCTAACTACAAGTCTTGACCAAATACTTCACAAATGGTGCATTACCTTGAGGATCCCAGGCCAGGTTGTAAGTCATAGAACTGAGGAAGAATTGCCCAGTTTTTAGCCACTGACACTTCAGTTGCTGTAGTATAAAACAGTAAAGGATTAATTCTCACATCAACAGCAAAACATAAAGGTATTGGTATTTCTTTCTATATGAAATTGCTGTTAAGCCTGTTGCAAAAGTATTCAGTTGTCGATTGCTAAATCTAGTTTTAATATGTTTTAAAATTGCTTTGTAAAATGTAAATGCATCCCAGGGTGCCCTGCAAACCAGTTCTGGACCTGTCCCACACACAAATATATCTGTAGATTACTTTGAACTACTGCGATCATAGATTTACAGGAACATAAGGGATGCCAGTATAGATGCCACAAAAATTGTGAAACCTGCTTGAGAACATCCTTAACGCTTGAGTGCTTGGCCACGGCTGTGCTGTTAAAAGAAGTCTGGGTGCACTAAACAAGTCTGTGTCGTATTTCTGTACTGCATCTCTGACAACCTCTTCAAATAAGAAATACCAGCCTGTCACCATGTCATTCTAGTATGAGACTCAAGAACAAGATGTTGGGAACTTAGGAGAAGTGCAGTCCACAGTTCAATTCATGCACTGGAAGAGTCTACCCATCCAGTTTTATTATGAATGGTGGAAACTGTTTATCCACTAGTCTGTTGCGTGCCGACATAATATAATAAAAATAACTGGCAGACAGACTTTTGCCCCTTCTAAGAGCCTAAACAGAATTACAATTATGAAATACATACTTACACTATTTCTTTTATGAGAATTTATACCAAGCGGTTCAAAAATGCAAACAGCATTTCCATATGATGCTGCAATCTGAGGAAAGAAAAAAAAAATGTTGAAGACTCAAACTGTAAGGTTAGGAGGCAAGTAGGGTAAGCGCTCCTTAGTATTCCAAACTAGCTAAAGAATTTCCAGTACCTCTTCTATGTGCCAGTGTTCTTGAAAAGTGAAATTAATACAAATGTAATTAACCGCAGTATGGGTATATTTTCTTAGGGCAATTGAGAAAAACATACTCCTGAAGAAGCCCACTTTTCAGATTTTAACTCTAAGCAGGGCAGACACCTCGTTCAATGGCACAGACACAGTCAGATGTAGTATATTCTTCTAGGGCAGCCACTCTTAATGCATAAGGGAAAGCTGATGCCTTCACTGCTTCTGCTCATGTTCTGTGTACTTCACAGCTAACTAATACATTAATTATAAGTGTCTCTGGCTCTAGATTCCATTTTGTATCACTAAATCACTAAATAATAGTTACAAGAAGGAGAAAGACATACAATTCTATTTTTAACATTCAAATACATTTTGAGAGGAGATAAATGGTAAATAGAAAAACTGAAGTACATAAGCCATTGAACCCCTCAGTTTCTTTCACTCACTTATTTCACAGAAATCTCTAAACACAAAACAGTCTTTATTAGGTATTTACCTGGGCCTGTTCTTAATACTCATATGCTTATAAGTACTTTTGAAAATCTTTAAAACTCCTCTTTCTTCTTTAAAAGATTTTTAAAAGAAAAACTGTTTAAGTCCTTCCCATTCAAGATCTGGTTTTCTCAACACAGAAATGATGCAAAAGTTGCATGACATTTATTACGAAATCTTATTTCTTCCTTAGGGGGAGGAGGAGAAAAGCTTGCAACAACAGAGTCAGTCCCAAAGTAAAGAACAGATGGTGAGTTCAGAGCTCTGAATGCAGAACCACCCAAGGGTTTGTGGTGGTCTTGCAGGGTCCATCTCTGAAGCTGCAATCTCTCTCCCACTCTTACTGGGACTGCACTGCTGAAGTTCAAGGAGCTCTGCCAACTGAATCTGCTCACATCCTAACCAGGGCTTCCTCAACACTGGTACCAATTTTTACTTAGCTAATTCTAGTCCGCAGTGACAACTGACAAACACAATTTGCTCAGTGCACTACTGCAACTCCTTGAAAGTTTTTTTTCCCCTCCTCTTTCTAACCTGCCTTGCTAGCATTATTTAGGGATTAAAAATGAAACCACATAGCAAATCAAGGGGCCATGCAGTTATGACGGCTCACAGTGTAGCACTTCTAAACACATTAAACATGCTGAAGCTTGTCTAAAACGTAAGTATTTCAAATTCATTACTTTGCAGGACACGCAGACATATATTTATATATATAGATAAACGATTTATCCATTTCTTCTTTAGTTAGATGGAAGCAATACAAAAAAGGAGACAGCAACCATCATTTCAGTATCATTGCAGTTCTGACACTATACTGTAACTAACGCATCTGTCCATTGCAGGTCCCAGAAAGGAATAAAAAACATTGTTATAAGATGTCTCCTGCTTCCTCTACCCTCTTCCCTCCCCTAAATTACTAATAAATTGAAAGAATTCTCAGAGTAACGTAAGACTAACACAAGAGGTGTTACTCAGAAAGTCCCAGATCAGTAAACCATGATCTTTGTTGTAAAATTAACTCTTTCATTCCCTTAATGTATTATGTTGCTATTTAATTATTCAATTTAGAGTATTCAAATTTTAAAAATTCTATACAGATTTATTAGAATCCTTACCCTGCCTTGTCGCTGGGAGCACTCCACACAACTGACCTGGATGTTTCCATGTTTAGCACCGGGAATAATTTGCACACATTCAAAGTCATTTGCCAGGATAACAATGTCACAACCAGAGCCGTATGCCTGAAATAATTTTTAAAAGAAATAAAATTAAATGTTCATTTTAAAAACTAACTGAACACTTGTTACAGGACTGGTGTTTTTGGAAGCTGTGAATATCTCAGTTATACAAGAAGTTACAATGTAGTGGGTTTGTTCCGAACTAATTCAATGAGCAACAAGTAGAAACAAGGTAGCAAGGGAGAACATAACTCTACAGGGGTTTAAATCACGGCAAACAGAAACAGTAAAAAAATCAACCAAACCCCCAAACCTAAAGCTAGAACTTGAGCTCTGTGTGTACTTTTTCTTTTGTTTGTTTTAGGTTTTAGTTGATTTTTTTTCTCCCCTCCAATTCTTTCTGCTGCTTAGAGCAAGGCAGCCAAGCCAGGAGCATTTCTTAATGAATTTGCATGTATGTTTCTTAAATAAGTGTGTCTTATGCCTCCCTGCCTGCCCTTTTAATTATTATTATTTTTTAAATAGATTGTTAAGTGATTCTTTTCTATAAGAATACAATTTCTGGGCTTTTCTGAGTCTTAAGAAGTGCACATTACTGTAAAACTGTAAAACAACAAAGATTTCTTTTGGATATACTGTTGTGCAATACACTCTAGTATATTCTAAAGAATTTGTTTACGTAGTAGCTATAGAACAGTGATAGCTTGCAGCACTTTATATTGGCAGGATAAATATATAAATATATACCTGTCTGACAACCTTTCACCTGTTCTAAGAAGCTTAATCACTCCAGATTATCTGTCCCACTGAGCTCCCACATTCAGGCACAGAAATCTCTCCCTAGTTTCAATCTACACTAAGCCTTTTAGAGTAACCAGTTAGAGCTGGAAGTCTCTTTCCTTAAAGTAAGTTTTCCATTGATTCCAATACAGTAGGCAGAAATTTTATAACAGCTGAGTCAAGCAGGGAGTGTAAGTCCTCCACAGTGAATTTCAGATGGTACAAAATTACTTATCATTTTAACTTGTCCACTGGATTTTTCACAATAATTTCCAAAATACTGAGTCAGTCCTTGCCCTCTCCTTTGAGATTAATCAGTGTAAAGGCTACTTGTATTGTAAATGTATGAGAGTTGTGAGTATTTGTATGGATTTATGTGATCAGTGCCCCTTGGTGGCTGCACCAAGATAATGGAGCAAGATCACCACTGGAACTAGAATGGACAGTTTAGGTCTCATGACTTTCTCTGTCTAATTCTAATCCTCCTGGCAAGCAGCAACAAGTGAGAAAGGCTGAAAAAAAAAGACTTAATTTAGCGAAAGTACGTCACTGCATGAAACAGAAAGGAACGGCAATACAAGCAGCAAAGCAGAAACTCAGTACCCAGAAGTTAACACACCATACAACTGCACACACAGAAATGAAAACTGCAGATGAGACAGATCGTCTAGAAGATTTCCAAGGTCATCTCACAAAAATAGAGTGACACAGCGTTGTCTGAGACATCAAACCCACACTGCTGTTCTGGGAAGCTCTGAGGAACTGATACTGGAGTGATTCACAATGTAAGCACGATTGCTACAAGGTTGTTGGAGGGAGATTATCTTTGTAACAGAATATCCCAGCTCCTTGATGACTACGCTATGTGATTATTAGACCCAGTCTGGAAGGGAATAAATTATCATTAAAATTGAATGGGATTATTTCCAGAATGTAAGAGAATGAAAGATGAAATTCTGAAATAAGTTCTGGCGTTGAACACAAAGTCCTTTTGTTTTGTTCCTTTCCTATTTTTATAGTGGGATTTTTTACAAAACAAACTTCACCAGCAGTGTTGAATGCTGAACAAAACAGTATAGGCTTCCAAGTAGGAAGGAAGAAGATTGAAACCAGGATGTGAATGCCCAGAAGTAGACAGGAAAATAAAAGCACATCCTCTTGTTCAAATAATTTATTCAGAACTCTTATATTCACAGGAAATTGATTCTTCTACTTAAACTTCAAAGGGTGAGCAATTAAAACAGAAAAGAATTGACTCATCTTCTTTTCAACATTATTCCTCATAACTACTAATGCAAACCTACTAAAAGATGTGATTTAAATTATCTAAGTAAAAAGAGGTGCTGATCCACTCAAAACAAGGACTTAAACCTTTCAAATCCCCTATTCACTGTCAGTATTGATAACTCGAGTTGCAAATTTCAAACTACATTATACATAACTTATAACTAGCTGCAATTTTATTAGCAAGAGACATGTATGGGTGTCTCAGAAGTTATAAAAGGAAAAGACTTCTCAACTTCAATTTCCTCGTGCTTGCTGTTCTTAAATATGTCCATTATTATATGTATAGCTCATAATGCATGAAACAAAATATTTTGTACTTGGCTATGTCTGTTTATTCTGTGAAGCAAAAGAATTCAGTGTCTTTCTCTGTAAACATTTTAGTTTTTCATCGCTCCTGTCCCTCACCTGCACTTATTCCAGCAACAAAGCATTAAATTTCCAGCTAATTATACTATTTAGCATATTTTTACAATGCTAAGTAAAAACGTGGTTCTGAATTAAAAGTGTGGTTTAGAGTAGAACTTTTTTTTTTCCTGAAAGAATCAAGATACAGAGATCTCTTTCCTTTGTGAAATCTTATTACTGTCACTTGTAGCCATCCTACTCTTTGCCTGTGTTTACTGCTGCACCAACAAGTGACTCAGCAGACCTGAGTGTCCTGTGCCAACAGAGGGGATCCCTCGGTTCGGGGCTTAGGCAGAACATGTTCCCAGCAGCAGGATACCAGCCCCCAGCTCTAGGTTCTTTGAGCAAGTGCTGCTATCTCTTGGTTCTGGGGTCATTTTCTGAGTGTAGATATTTATTCTGAGAACGTGCCTTATTTCTTGAAAGTATATTAAAGAATATTTACCTTAGATCTCAACTATTTTATGAAGTAAAGTCATTAGAACACCTTTGAAAAAGATCCATATACTTTTATGTACTGAAAGATACTTGCATATTTCATGTTATATGCCTAAATACAAGTTTTTCATTTGATTACTTTCATGCAGCTTTTCTGATGTGTTCATTATATTAACATGTTTATACTTGAAGAGAACACTTTTCTGTTAAATCCTCTTTTCTTTTGTGCTGTCGCTCCTTAAGCTGGTAACGCAGCAGAAACACCCCACAGTGAGAAAGAACAGGGAAGTGTCATAATATTTAAGATCAGTAGTTCCTTCTTAAGGATTTGGCTGACAACATCTTCATGAGGTCATTCATGCCACCATGGGTCTCTCCTGCCAGAGAAACAGTGGCCACAATATCAGTGGTAGCAGACTGACAATCTACATAGCCTGATAAAAGGAATGGAAAATTGGGAAGCCATACAGACAGGAAAGATGGGAAATAAGGCACTGAGAGATCGTAATGGATGAGAGCAGCACAGAGCTCTTAAATAAACAGAATTATGAGGAGTGACTGAACAAAACAAGTGCAGTAAGAACCACCCACATGGAGTATCTGCCAGCCTCCATTTCTAATGTCACTGATAACTTCAAGGAGAAAATTAAATGGAGTTGCAAAACCGCCAGAATGCAAGGATGACTTGCAGGATTCATAAGCAACTAATAAGCTGTAGTTTGCCAATGTCTGCTCTATCTGTCAAGATCTGGGACCACTGAAATGAACAATGACAAAGCTTTAATTGAATGCAGGAGCACCACACAGAAGTAGGACATTGTGTCCTACTGTAAGAGTTTATGCTATATCCTCAGTTTTCAGATAATATGAAAGCAGCACATGCTTCTGTCTTTTTCACCTGCTCATGTTTTCCAGTTTGCTTCTGGAACTAACTGACAGGGAAACGATTATTCCTTCACATTCTCATCTTGGTTTTTCTTTATAGAAATATTTTTCTCTGTATTAAAAAAAAAAAAAAAAATTCTTCTCTTTCTGTACCCTGCAACTCTACAAATTTGGCATAAGTGTAATAAAACACAAGTCCTCAAGCTCCTGTGTGTACTATTAGGGGTGCAGAGGCATTTCAAGATGGTAAACGATGTGGAAGAAACAGAATCAGCCCACAGTGGTATTAAAAAAATAAATTCATAAACATCTAAAATTACATAAATTAAAACATTTATTGAAACCTGAATTAAAGTCTGTATTGGGCTTAAAGGACTCCTCTAGTAAAACAACACTCATCCCTAAGTTTCTGGCTATAGATAGTAAACATAAGATGCAGAAATTCCTCCACCTTCCGCTTAGTGATGAAGACACCTGAATTCTGAACCGTTTCCAAACTCTCATCAATGGACACAACACTCACACTTCCTCCCCCTCCTCCTTCCAAGCACTACTAGAATTACATACACTTAATGCAAACTAGCAAAATAACTGAGAAACAACTCCTAACCTACTACTAGCCCGAGGCCTGTAGAACAGGCTTTCCTAAATTGACATTTGAGACAAATTCATGATTAAATACTTTACAATATGCTTAAACATACAGAGATAAAAGAACTTAGTAAGGATTCAGTTATTAAGCATCTCTAATCCAGTTTACATAAAAACAGTGCAGAACGTATAGATATACGTAAACAGTAATAAATAACTGAGAGGGATTTGCAAATTAGTGTTTTAAGAAGGATGAAGTAGTGAAAAAGTAGGAGAACCCTACACAGCAGAGAAAACCTATTCTCAGTTGCTGTATCTTGTGGACATCTGTGTGAATGAAGATTTTGCTGTTTTCGATGAGGTAAAAACATTTACATGAGTGTGGGAGACTCATCTGCAACAGCTTCTGAAATTCACCACACGCAGCTCCAGGCCAAGTGTCAGTACTGGCATGGAATATGTTAAGAAGCCTGTCCTTTTCAAAAATGAAAAATAAGAAATGAATTTTTTCTCACTTTTATTAGTGAAGTTCTTAGGTACCCCTAAAATCTGACCTTCTGATTTTTCATTAAGAATGTTTATAGTTTTGTATTTTGTGCAATTAGTGCAGAAGTAAATATTATTTCCTGTTCGTCTGACACTTGAAATTTTTATACTTATAGAATCCAGCCTCTAGGTAAATGACATAGCTATTTTTATCTATTTATTTTTAAACCCAGACTAACCTTAGAAACAGTTACATTCTGTTGTAGCTACTTAACCAGCTCTTCAAGAACAAAAGCAAAGTGAAATCAGCTGTGGTTTGAAAAATGCATTTTACTACCTTTAAAAGCTTATTAGCTGCCAGTTAGACTGTGAGGTACAAGTACCTCTTTTGTCACGGCAGGGTGTATGCTGTAAGGCCCTTCTGCTTAAAGCCCAACTCTCAACCTTCTGTAAACTCACTCGTGGAACACAGTTCACAATACTTGCTAAAATGAGAACATGAATTAACAGCAAGCTGAAAAGGGCACAGAAGTATTCCCAGAATTTCTGTCATTCAGTACTTTAACCCTTTGCTTAAGCAAGGTTTTTTTCGGAGCTCAGATGAAGGAGGCTGAGGAGACTGTCTGGTACAAGACAGCATTATGGAGCTATTTTGCTTCTAATCACCCTTCCAACAGTTTTTCCTGTGTATCACCGCTCTACCAGACTGGCCACAACACAGCTACAGCATCCACCAGGCACTTTGCTACCACGTATCTCTGTGCCTCACCCCTTCCTTGGCAAAGGCTGCATTTATGTCACGACTGCTGCAGGCAGATGTGGGAGCAGAGGGAGGAAAGAACCCTGCACATTTCAGAATAAGTACTGACAAAACCTTTGTAGCCAACCTACAGGAACTGTCTCCATTTCTTTGGATCTTTATGGTTTTATGGAGTTGTTAATACTTGTTTTTAGCAGGCAAAGAAAAAAATTGTGGAAAAATTCTTTTCCCTGCCTTATTCTCAGAATAACTAGATGGCTTTTACCAAAGCTTTAAAAAAGTTGAGGCAGATTGTGTTATCATCCTAGCTCTAGCTACACCGACTTGGAAATTAAAAGCTTACCTTTATCCCTAGCAAGGAGTCATATAAACAAGCCAAGGACAAACCCCAGAAGAAAGGAAGAATGAAGAACCTGAGAATTGCAATGTCCCTAATCAGGTTAGAAGAAAATGTGTTTCTCCTCTCAGAATCCTAAGATTGCTGGACTTAGGCATCTAAAGCACATTCATTTTAAGAGGAAGTTTCTTCTACTCCTCCTCAAGAAAAAAGGGAAATAGTTCCAAAACTATTAACTAGTGGGTACATATATATATGTACCCAAGCCATTATTTTGCTGTTAAGTGGAGTATTTTTAACAGGAGTGATTCATTTCTGCACATAAAAAAGCTCTATTTTCAAGTGCCTGTGATGAATCAGTTGTAGCAATTTTGAACTATTCTCACGCATTTTCAACGCCCAAACATCAACCAAAACGTGAGTGGGCACATGGGCACACAAACAGCAGCTCCTGTGCCACAGCCCGATGGATTCCCACAGACACCTATGGATTCACGGCGTGCTGTGCACATGTCCCTTGCCCTCCTGCCCTCTCCCTGCTCTGCTGGTGCTGTGTGCCAGAGCCTGGCAGGGCTGGGGCTTCAGAGGTCTGCAGAGTCAGGCTCTGTCACCTGAGCTGCAAAAGCTGCCTCAGGATCTGAGCTGAAGTTGTGACTCCGAGCAGCTCAGTGCTTTGAGGGCACAAAGCTACGTCCATACAGGTGATGTCGAGCGGCAGAATTTGAGGTTAGGCACTAATGAACCCCCTGCAGCTGATGGTAGACTGCGATTCTACTGAGCCTCACAGGCAACTAATTTCCAAAGAATCTGGATATAAGACCCCCAAACTGTTTGCAGGCAGTTATTAAGTGTACAGTTTAGTATAGGATCAAGGCCTAAAAGAGCAGGCAATAATACCATGAATACAGAGAACGAAGAAAAAGCAAAGAAGAAAGTTACAGCTATGGAAGTCCAGAAGATGTACTTATTAAAACATACTTATCTCTTCTGTTTCTTGCTTCCTGTATTATAAAAAATTGGATGCAGCAGCCAGAGAAGGCAGTGAGGTCTATTATATGTAGTTCCCTAATTAACATCCTACCAAGCAATTCTGCATCATTTTGGAAGATGCTACTTTTGCTCTTGGAAAATTCTTGTATAAACCACAATATACATTATGATTCATTACTGATGTTATCAAAACTATGACAAGAATTAGCATAAAGTTGTGTTGCATAATACCAGTTGATTGACGTTTCAAATTGTCATAGTAAAAAGAAGCACATTAGAATGTGAATATGAGTAAACGACTTCTTATATAAATATTAAAAGTAACAGAGGTCTCTTTAATAGCAGTATGGCTGCATAGCAGCAGAACCAGGAAAATAAAGACAAACATGGCATCTTTTATTTCTTAAGACTCTCCAGGATTCATCACTTAAATAAGACATCTATGATAATCCATTGTAAGCTTTAAATGTTTCACGAGTCTGCTGACATTTATCTTACACCAAAAAAGATGCTCTGCATCATTTTGCTTGGAATTGGTTTGTGCCGGAGATATAATCTTGTTACTATAAAATGCAATGAGACAATTGATTCCCAAAGAATAAGATACTGATTAGATGGCAGCAGGAAAACACTGCAGAAGCTGATCACTCACTGAAATCAAAGCATACCAGGCATACATAACCTAACGAAGTGAAATTGGCATTAGAAATTGACAATAAACAAAAATAGCCTGTGAATGAGAAACAGATTGTTTTATAAACTACGGGGCTCTTGAAATTCACTTAGTGTATCTCTTTATCATCTCTTTCTGTTTCTTTTCCAGTCTGAGAGAAGCATTTGACACATTTGTGTTTTATCAGCCTCAGTAATGGAAGGCAGACGCTCATCAATAGCGGGCAAGCTTCGTCAGAACCCCGGTGCAACTGACCGTGTGCGCTTTGCAGATGAGACAGAAACACACACACACACAAATATATTTAAAAAAATTTAAAAAGACAGACAGAAGCACCCAGCGAAATCCGAGGACACACACCCAGGGGCTTCCCCGGCAGGATCGGGAGGATGGAGAGCCGGCCAGGGGTGACAGGCGACCCCCGGATGCCCCCAGATCCGCCGGGTCCCCGCTCCGCCCGCAGCGCCCCCCGCCCGGCAGGCTCCCCCTCCCTCCGCTGTCCCCGGGCCTACGGCCGCCGTGCCCAGGCCGCCCCCGGCCGCGGCGCCCGTTACCGTGAAGGGGGTGTCCTGCACGCTGCCCACGGAGTACCCGTTGTCGCCGGGGTTCACGGCGCCGGTGAGCACCTGGTGCAGATGCANGGTGGGGCAGGAGCGGGGGCGGTGCCGCGAGGTGGGAGGGCCGGCCGGGAGCGGGGATGGACGCGGCGGCGCCGGGAGGTGAGCGGGCGGGACTCGCCTCTCGGGCGGCAGCGACGGGAGCAGGGGCTGCGGAGCTTTGGCTGCCGCGGCGGCGGGGAGGCGTGGCCGGGGCGCGCGGCGGGCGGGGCGCTGAGGGGCG
>VZTF01009088.1:910956-1139703 GCA_013397755.1 Cnemophilus loriae | reverse complement strand
AGCGGTGTCCTCAGCGCGGCAGGTGCGGGCGCTCTGCCGCCCGGCTCGCACGTCAGCCTCTCGGTAGTTAGGCATACATACATATACGTCTGTGTATACATACAGTGCTTCTGAGGGTGGATTGGCTTGTTTCCCTTAAGGATCCTCTCGTTTGGTCATGTCCCGGAGAGCTTGGGATGCCCTCCGGAATGCACCAGCGTCGTTCCAGCAGTGCCCGCAGCGGGGGCAGGGACCTGCCCGCAGTGTGGGGACTTTGATTAAGATTAAGAGGTTCAGTTAAATTTCATGCACAGTAAGTGACCTCACAGAAAACACGGAGAGGCTTTGGCTGCTTTATTTGTAATAACGGCCAAACTCTCCTGAAAGCTAAAGCCTTTAAGTATGCCTGTCCTTCTCTGTCTCAGAGGTATGGAGAAGACTGGATCCTGAAAATTGTTTGGAAGGGATTCTAAACTCTGTGGGGGGGAATAAAAATACTCTGTATGCTGTGTGTCAAGAGATAAGAAAAATTTTCAGTTTTCTTGTCCTAGGTCAATAGAGTAGTCTCGCTGCTGCTAGCGATTGAAGCTGCAAAGCTCACACTCCTTTAAAGTCTGTGGCAGTATTGCCTGAGTCAAGACTACAAGATTCATGTTCCATTGTCCTGCTTCTTAAAAGTGTACACCCCTTACTGCATAAACGAATGCTACTCGAAGTGTAGGGGTAGATAAACAAAAAGTGAAGTTACATTTGAATGGAAAAAACATTGTAATGAAAATACTTCAGACTTAGTCTACTTCCGTGCTTGTTAGAGGCAATCCCTTTATAAAGGGAACAGTGTCTCTAGCTGGGGTAAAAGAGAAAAAGGGAAAAAAACGTTTAGATCTTCTGTTGACCTGGTTACGCATGAAAGCACTATGTCATGTTCATGTGCTTCCACGCACTATTCCATAACTTTTCTGATTGAAGGCTCTTCCACATAAGATATGTAATAACTTACAGCTGATTTTTATTTTGACTAAGATTTTTTTTTTTTTTTTAAATGCAGGCAACGGGACTTAAAGGCAAAACCAGCTTGGTGGGGCTTGTTTTGTTTTGGTTGGGGTTTTTGTTTGTTTGTTTTAATGGGTGGAACAAAGTCCAGCTAATGCCTGGAAAGGGCAGCTGGCTTTTGGATTGGCAGCTGTAATGAGAATGGACGGTATGATCTAAAGGAAGGGGTTTTCCTGGTTGTGGTGGCACAAAGCCTTCAGAGAAAGCAGAGTACCTGCAGGACTGGTTCAGTCTTGCTGGGTACAGACATGATGAGGGAGAGTTTTAGTTTTCAGCTCAGTGTTCTGTCACCTAATCAGAGCAAGAGTGACTGTAGCTCTTGTGTAAAATACTCGGTTTGTGGCTGTGGAAACCTATAGACGTGGCTACCTCTGTGCACAGAACTTTGAGCAAGAATCATCCTGCAAGTATCTGCAGATAAGGCCTCCACATTCTTCCTGAAAGCAAATATTTTCACCTGAGTTTTGCTGACAGATTGTTTTACCCACCTGAAATCATTCTTCCCTATTAGTGACTTACATACCTCACATTAACGTAATTTTTAGTGCACGTGACTGTGATTTCTATACCTGAGACCATGAAACGATCTCTTTCTTTCATGTATACATATATACATGTATATCTAAAACATAAAATAATAGTAAAAATATGGAAGGGGCCTTCAATCTTTTAATTTCCCCTTTAATTCTTGACCATCTTGTTGCTTTATTCTATTACTTTATTTTCTTTTTAAATCTAATTGAAAGTTCCTGCAGTCCCTCTGCTGGAGTCTGTTTGCCCAGGAATTCCCTGTTTTGGCTTGATTTTGTGAGAAGGGAACTTCCAGCATCTCAGGAGAGTGGCAGCTGTACAGAATCAAAAGCTCTAGTTAATTTATGCTAATAAGCTGCAGCTGGAGCTGCCTTGGGTGGTGTTTTAAGAAGGTGTTAGGAAGGCCGAGAGCACTTTGCTCCTGGCTTGGTCTGGCAGGATGATTTACGTGACCTCTCAAGGCTGACTGTATCCTGTATGAGGGTGACTGTACAGCTTTGCCTTCTGCTTCTCCAGGTACAGATCCAGAGGTGTTCAAAGGCTGACACTTCAGTCACTTTTTCTGCTGCTTCTGGAGAGAGGGGGAGGCAGAGGAAAGGGATCCGAATTTGGAGAACAAACACTAAACTACACAGATGCTATGGAGAAATAACTGGTTCCATTTGCTGTAGGAACTAGTATTTTCACTTAGCTAAGGCAAGTGGTATTATAGAAAATAATCAGAAGTAAATATGATGTTTCTATATAGAAACCATCATTATGTATTAAAAAATCAAACTATTTTTTCTACTTTTGCTTAGGGGTAAGAGATAGGAGAATTGTTTTGCTTTTCGCAAAAGGTGGAGTGTTTAATGGGAAGGCAGAAAATTCAAAAGGTTTTCCAGTGAAATCAGCCTAGACAAAGAAAACCCTCATAAGAGGCATTATGCCAGATAAATGTGTATGCTGGACTGCCTTTTGTTTCAAAGGTGGAGTGCTGCACTCCAGCCTTGGTATCTTGAAAGCTGAAGAACACCTCCTGTTTCAGCCGCTCTGTTAGGTTTTGTGCTTCTGAAAGCCTTTACCATTCCACGAGAAAGGGAGCTTCTGAGCACCATGTTTTTATGGTTCTGTGAGTATTTTCCTCATGATTCTTAATGGTTGTCTCAAATCTTCACTGGGTACTTGAATAGTATTTTTCCCTGGAGAAAAACTACTTGTCTGTTTTTCTCTAGAACTCAAATTCAGATGTTAACCTGGAGAAAATCATGTTCGTTAATCCATAAGATGCAACATATGTTCTCTGCTATTAATTTCTGAACTGTAATGTGGGTGTTTTCTCTACCTTTGCTATTACTGTTTGAACACAATTGTGTTCAGAATGTCCTTAATTTGTAAACTGTTGATCATTCTCTGTGTGTTTCTCTAGAAGGCTTTAAAGGCATTCATTCACCCATGAGGGGTGGCCGCTTCTGTACTCCTGAAAAGACCTTGCTACAACACAACTTTTGCTTGTTCTTTCTTTAAAAGTTCGTGGTAACTGATAGTCTTGCTTCCCTAGGGGTATCTAAATGCTGAACGCTTTTGGCAGTGCATAGGTGTCTAAATGTTTCCCTGTCTGGACCCTTCCTGTCCACATATCCCACAATCACCCACAAATTCAATTTTAAAGAGCAAAAAAATAGGATTGAGTTGTTTGGCAATTCTTCAGTTGTAACTACTTAGATGTTCAGAAAACAGAGATAACGGAGTAAACATAAATTGCTTCTAGTACTGATATGTGTCTTTAATGACAGGATTAAGTGTTAACTAGTTCTGTCAGCTGAATTTATTCATGTGCTTTCTGTTAAATGCTTGTCCTATAGAGATATTTAGTGAACCTTTTACTGAACAAATGTGCTCAGAATAATTTTCGGAGTGTTGTGATCCTAATACATAGTAGGAGGCACTGTTATTTTAATGTAAATATTTTTCTTCAGGTGGAAGAATTAGTGCTCTGTACTCTTTCGGTTCTGATCATTTGTGTATCCTGCTTTTCTATATGTCTTCCAAACAACTGGAAAACAGAATTCTTGATGAAGTCACAAATGACCACATGCAAGTCATTCAAGCGCATTAGTTCATGCACCGTGTTATTTTGCCTCCACTCCAAAAGATGACTCAATAGAACGATAAATTTTATTGTCAGTTGCACACAAATAATTTTCCTAATATATAAACAAGCATTCATACTGAGTCTTCTGATAGCACTAGGTGTATATAAAAGATGTTTTGGGAGTTTTCCCTGGTCCTTTCACTGGGGAAAAAAAACTAAAACAAATCCCAGATGCGTGCTGAGTCATAGTCTACTCAGGATTTCAGTTCTTCGTTTCAGAGGCAGACATTTCTGTCCTTAAGGAGGTAGTGAAGGGTGTAGCATGGGTTGCATGAATTTACAAAACAAATTCCTACCCAGGAACTGGAGGACCCCAGAAGAAGATTCCAGTTATAAACCTCTCATGACTTTTTCAAGCACAACCAGGTCTTCAACACCAACAGTTTTACAAGCACCACAGGAGCAATGCTGCAGTGAAGGCTGAGGAAGGCTTGAATTTAAAACCCCTTCTGAGAAACTTTAGTCAAAATATTTTGGACTGACATTTGAAGAGCTTCTTATGAGTTTAGATTTGTGTTGCTTTCTTGGTAGCTCTTGTACTGGGTATTTCTTCAACTTCAAGGTGCCCTGTTGCTAATACATCCTCACTTTGTAAGAGTTATTAAGAATCTGTAAGGGAGGAATTTTTTTTCTGGTGCTATTTTCTTTTAGCTTTCCATATGGTACCGTTCTTGAATTTTCCTGGCACCTATGTAGGCTGTTTTTGAAACAACATGCAGATCTGCATGTTACATGCTGTGATCTTTTTGCCTAACGTTTTCTGCAGGTACCCGAATGCATCCTAATCCAACATTTTTAACACTCACTTGCTTTTTGGTAATATCTTAACTACCTTAAGGCTGTTGTAATATTATCCGTGCTTCCAAAGATTGTAGTATGGGTTTTTAAGCTGGAAGTAAAACCAACCGAGCTTGTAACATTATAGTTGTCAGTTTTGCTTCCTTTGAACTGCAGGTGCAAATGACGTGTGCAATTGTGTGCATTTAGCTGCTGAAAGTCACTGTGAGCCTCTTATGATACTCTTCTGTTTGCAATATTAAAAGCCAATAAACACTGTCCTTTAATGTAAAGGTATGTTTGCATTTGGTGAGGAAGGGCAATGGAAAGAGTATCCACACTGTTTATTTGTTTTGTTCTTTAGATGCTCAGCAGAGGCTTTGAAAGCAACACCTCATGTAGAGTACCTAGCTAGGTCTTCCTAAGTGCCCCCTGGAACATCTCACTGTTTTCTTGTCTGTACGGGGAATGCATTACGAAAAGAAGTGTGCAAAATAAGACTGAATTTGCTCTGTGTGCAGCATGTCACAGTTGGGTGTAACTGAAGCACGGTGTGCCGGTTGCTGGGGTTTAGTTTGTTTTTTTGAGGCCCTAATCATTAACTCTTAAGTACTCCTGTCTCTTGCATAAACACTCAAGCTGAACCATTGCTGATTAACCCAATGGTGTTTTCTTGTGCTGAGCTCAACAGTGCAGTTTATCTCTATGGGCTGTGGTTTGGGCAGTATGAATGTGTTTGCTGTTGGTAATTTTGAGACCACAAATATTTTATTTGCTTTATGCATTTCCAGGCAGCCTGTCAGGACAGATATGAATCACTCAAAGCGAAGTAAAGTAGTTATCGATATTCCATCCTACTATCATAACTCTGCGGCGTCTCCTCGACTCTGCTTAGTGTGGAAATTTATTTTTAGATGTTGAGGGAGTTTCTTATGTCTAATTGACTTTTAAAAAGCTAAGGATATAAACCAGACCACATAGTTAATAATAACTGGGACTGTATGAAAGTCTGATGTTCTCCTTCACATCTTCTGCTTCACAATCAGAGTAAAAAGTTGAAAATACAAAATCTTCTGGAAAATGGAAAATCAAAATAAAAAACTTTTAAAATCCCGTACGTGCCCCACTTCAATTTGGCTGCCTTGCAGCAGAACTTGGTTTAACACCTGCTCATAATCTGTGTCCACAGAAAAGCCTTTGAAAGCTTCTTGCAGTAATACATAAAGAGCATTAATATTCAAGGTATATGCGGTATTATATAAGTGGCATCTATGGAGGGTATCTCGAGAACAAAGTGCCATCTATGTATTCAGTTGCTAAAATAATTAATGAATTATGTAAGGTTTCCAAGAGGTAGCAGTAAGTTTGACAGGTGATATGCAAAGCTCTATGGACTTCATAGTTTCAAACTGGTGACTGAATTATTTGGAAATTGTATTACTTGTAATAAATAATGAAAAGCAAGTAACTGTTGACAATAAATATTTTCCCAAGAGGATTATATGCGCAACAACTGAGTTCTTTGTACCTTTTCTCCAGGGAATGCAAGAGGTCTAGGGTTTTCTAGCTGGAGCTTCTCAGTGCAGGTGAGGATTGCTGGTTCCTGTGTCAACACATTGGTGAGGAACATGTGGATTTTCTCTGGTCTTCAAACTGATCTGCAAGATGCTGCACTACATGTTAAAGTGAAATTTGCTTGACTCCTCATATTATATAGTACTGAGAATCTCTAGGTTTATTTTTGGATGTGAACTGTGTATTCTGATCTTGCAGACAATGCTGAGATTGTAGTAAAGATGTATGCTTGTGAAAGACATTCTCTTGATCCTACAGCTGCACATGGGATATGAGAAATGAATGTAATGCTGGCCGTGGTTAATTATGTTCTGCAACAAATACACTGAAAGTGCACTCTGGCTATCCAGTCATATACCTTAGGGCAACATAAAGGGTGAAATTTGGGCCTAAATAAGTGAATAGTTTTGCCAGTGACTTGGTTGCTGGGAAGAGTGCAGGTTTTCTTTGATTTGTGTATTTTTCCTTGAGATTTTGTTGTGCTTGCCTAGTTCATGTCCCACCCATCCATCGGTTTCCCTTTTCCCCCTTTCAGTCTCCCTAAACTGAATTCCCTGACTAAGTTTAAACAAAAACTGAAGTCCCTTGTGCGTATTATGGAAATTCTAGACAGCATAGAGAAGAGACTTTAGTTAGGCCCCCACTGATGGAAAAACTGTGGTGAAAGTCTGGCACAGGAGAGGAATAGATGTCAGTACCTTCAGTTAGGGGAAGCGATGCTGTTAAAGAGAAGGCTGATGTCACAAGGGCCATGGCAGGGCAGTAAGAAGGGGACTGAGGAGGTGGCAGCCATAGACAGGCTTTATTCAATATACTGCTCATGTAACACCTCATCTCACAGAAGGGGCTCCGCTCATGTTACCAGCCTAAAGCACAGAGCAGCTGTTTTTTTGACCTCAGTTTTTTTGGTCTAAATTAGAATGGCTGAATTTGGGTTATGTGCTTTTCCCTGAAAAGCAGAGGGCAATGTAAATTTTGTAGTCGTTGAAGGAGTGATGAAAAAACTGCCTGTTCATTGGAGACAATACAGGGAGAAGAACTGAGCACTAATTACTCTCGAGTGGTAGGTGCTGAGTACCTCTGACAGGTAGCAATGTGTCCATGTGTTGTGAGGGTGTGCACAGGAATAAATGAGTTAAATGGTGGTGATATTTGCCAGCAGCGTGATATGGAAATGCTGCCCACTGCATCACACAGATCTGCTACCATCTGTTCACAAAGGTTTGCTACATGAAGAGAATCAGAAAATTGTATCATTTTGCTTATGTTAAAACTTGTGGAAAAACTTGCTTTTGTTTTTTCTCTGGATGTTTATTATCTCTGAATTTGGGTCAAGTGTCTTTGTTCACGATACTTCGAAATTCCATGGATATTGCAAATTTAGGTAAAGCAGCCTCAGCTAAGTAAATAATACTTTTTTTCTATATCTCGTCAACATCGGGGTTTTTTTCCTCAATTCCAGCAAATACATAATTGCAGTAATTAAGGCAGCAGGACAGGCAGTGTGTTATGTGGATCATAGCGTATTTTTTATATGTTATTGATAAAGTAACCACAAGGGATCATTTCAGAATGACCTTGTAGTCATTGTTATCAGACAGTTGATATTTTGATCTTTAGTGTTAAGCAGATCAAATAGAATAATTACAATTGCTGCCACTTTTGTTACTGATGGGTGTTTGCCGTTATTCCTGGCCAAATAACCTATTTAAAACGTTTTTATGTTGAGTTCTGGCTGTGCAACCGAAGTAAGTCTGTGGGGTGGTCTGTTTGTACAGGATCTTGAACTACAAGCCTTTAGTGTCAGACACTCTATTGCAAAGAGCTGTTTGGGCACCTGCTGTGCTGGGCTACTGACCAGTGCTAAAAGATCTCATGCACAGCACGAGATGTATCTGTAGGCATTATATTCTGATATTCAAATGCTCTCTGATTTTCTCTATCCTAACACTTTGTGCCTCGTTAATTTGTTTTGGAGTTATCAGCTTTCACTTAGCTAAAGAATCTGTCAGTGTTTGCTGGCAATGAGAAGAATAGCTGCTACCTCTTACCTTCTGCCTCTTATTTCTGGGGATCCATGGAGCGGGAGACGTCCAGGATGAACTTCTGTCTGTTTCAACAGTTTTTTACCAGTAGCAGCACAGTACAACTCGACTGTTGCTGAAAGCAGTGGATTAGGTAAAGCTTGAGTTTGGCATGCTTTGTATTGAAGAGTCAAAGTAGTGCTCACAGGCTCAGAAGCAGCAAAGTGGTTTCCATTTGGTTCTTGTACTGGGCCCCGTTCCAGCACAAAGATTAATTATTTCCATTATGTCTTGGTCCTAAATAAATGAATACAAAAAGGAGAGATGCTTAGGAGAGTTGGGTCGGCTTTGCAAATGATTGGATTGTTTGGTCTTGCCATCCCTAAGAAATGCAGTAGATATAACTCATCTATTATGCAGTCTATTTATTATGGTTTGTACAGCTTAATTTGATGCTTGAGTGCTTAGACCTCTAGCACCAGTGTAAATTCTCCATCTGTGCAGTTGTACTAAGGTAAAGAACCCAGATAAATTTATAGAGCTGGCTGTTGAGCAGAATCTCTGTTCTGAAGAAAAATGAAACATTTTGTTGAAAAATAAACCAGAACAACTATTGAACAGGAATTCAAAAACTCAAAGAAATATGAAATAATAATTATTTTTATTATTTTGAGTACTAGACACTGAATTGTCTGAAATGGACTGTCCCCCCACCCCCAAAGATGGGTAACTTGGGAAACCTGAGAGCTGATGCTGGAAAAGCACCAGGAATCCATCCTGCTTCCAACTGCAGAGGCTAAAATGAACTCTAATATTTTTTTAATTAATAAAAGATGGTTTTGGGTTTATATGTTTTGCATTATAGAGCCCAAAGGCCTAAGGGAATTATGGTGTTATCTGCATTTTTGTTCAGTCATTTTACAGTCATGTTCACCTGGCAATACAATTTGCAATTTTTTTGATGGTAAAAGACATATATCCAATATATGTATATTTTGCCAATACATTTAAAAAACCATATCTACAATATGATTCCATTTTTAAACTCTAGTCTCTTGACTGCTCCAACTCCCAAGGAACAGAGTGGCTGAATGTTGCTGGCTTTTTCTCTTGTTTCCAGCTGAGTGAAACTTAACAGATGGGAGTGGGAGAAAAAATGATGAGCCAGTGCAGACAGTGTGAATAATTTGTTGGGTTTTGGTGTTTTTGATTGTTGTTGTGGGTTTTTTTGGGTTTTTTTGTCTTTTTTTTTTTTTTTTAAATTTGCAAGAGCAGTGCATTTACTGCAGAAAAGGCAGCAAAAATATGCAGGTGTGTTTGGAGTGTTGTTTGTTCGTGCTTCAGAAATTTCTTCAGTTGCTACCTGGATGGAGAGGGAAGGGAAAACAGTCTTTGCTACTGCATTTAGCAAGGGTTGTATCCGTAGGGTAGTACAACCACCAGCGTTTCACAGCTCTGCCAGACGGCGTTAGCTGTGAGTAAGTTCTGTGATTCATTTGGTAAAATATTTGTCATGGCAACTGAGGAGCCTCTGACTCATTGGTCCAGTCAGTGGTAGAAACCACCTCTGGTGTCACCAGATGTGAGGCTGGGCATAAGAAATGTCTCATGATGCTTTTCAGGCTGGTTACTTTGCCCAGCGAGATGTAAATGTAGATTCTTTTCACCTGTGTTTCCATCTCAGGGTTCAGCAGACCTTACATTTTCTATTTGGAAAACCTAACATGTCTCCTAAAAAATATCAAAACATTCACTAAATTTTTCTTTATGATTACAGTAACTGATCAAAGGAGAATTTCACTTTCATTAAATCCTTTCCTCCTCATTTTTGAACAAGCAGTAGGAAGATTAGCCTGGGAATGGAATATCTAGTAGACAAATAAAAAAGTAGGGGTGTAGACTGGAAAAATGCCGGATTATTTTCCTCAACTAACTCTTTGGGGACAAGATGTGCAAGGTGGTATTCTGGCAATCTATGCTAGCCAAAAAACCCACAAACTAGCCTTTTTTTATGCTTAGTTCTCAGTTATTCTGTTCTCATTTATTCTTCAGTTTTGAGGTTAGTGTCCCAAAATTCTTATCTGTCCCTCCTTGGTAGTAATTAGTAAGTAGCTGTCTAGAAAAATAGATCAGAATAATTTCCCAAGGAATACTTTGGTAGCTGCTTTGGAAAAATGACAAAGCATCCTCAGAGGCAGCATCACATAATGTGTCACGTCTCAGGAAGGACATATACTGACAGTGTATGTCTAGAGAGACACAACAGAAGCCTTTCAGACATTTTACCAGCTTTTGTAAGTTAAAGGAAGTATCTAGGGACATAGATGGCTGCAAACTCACTCCCCTCACACCCATAAAACTGAAAGAGTACAAAACCCATAGAATATACAAGAGTCTTGCAACTTAAATAGTCAGAATCACCTGTTTAGGAATAGGGCTTCCTATGTCAAGAACTGATTACTCTCAAGAGGGAGACAAGATCTTCAGCTTTCTCTATTAGTACCAGTCAGGCTTTTAGCTCTCTTGCTTTCCAGAAGTATGTGGTTTTTGCTCTTTTGGAATGGACTGATGCCAGAGAACCTTCAGTTATGAAGTCTTTTTTTCTGATCCCAGAATATCTTTCTTCATACTCTAATGAAGAAAAATGTATTTAGAAAGAACCTGTACCGAAGACTTAGGGCTTTAGCTGATGTGCAGCAGTACCGCTTTGTTGTATTCCCCATCTCACAGAAATGTCATTCAAATATATACCTGTATTTGTACAAATATATACCTGTATTTGTACCTATATTTATACATACCTGTATATCTCTTCTTTTTTGATAGAAACATAACCAACATATTTTAATAGCTAATGAAAAACATAAGTATGGATGAAATTGCAGGATAACTTTGCTAGCTTACCTGTGCTTTATTCTGACCAGACTGCTTCTGTTCGTGCCATCTTGCAAGGTTTCCTGGAGTGAGGGACACGTGCAGGATGTTCCAGTGGCATGGCACTGTGGCAGGGGAAGCAGTAACATACGTGAATGGTAGATGTACACATACTTTACATTTGTGTTTCTCTGACCCTATTGTGTTGCATATCAGCCATCTGCTGTTAAAATGAAATCACAGAATAGGAGAGGAAAAGGAAAGAAACATTCTGTCTTCTGTCAGTCAGCATGCAGCTTTCACTTGGATAGGATTACTTTGGAATGATGTATGAAAGAAATGGAGCCACTGGTGATGGCATAAAACCACACAGAGGTGTATTGTTGTGAGCGTAATGGTTTTTTATTCCTTTTGTTTAATGTATTCTAGAATGATGGGAAAAAGAAGTAAAAAATTGATTCATTTTAAATAATAATCAGTTTTCAAGAATCAAGGGAATGGGTGATGCTCTACTTTTTACAGACTGAAAAGATCAAAGAGAATAAAAATCATAATTACTCATGAGAAAAGAAAGTGCTTAAACTGCGACGATAAACTAGATCTCAGTAGTTTTATATTTGAAGTGATGTTTTCACAGCTGATCCTTCCAATACAGAATCAAAGGAGCTATTTAGTATTGCACTTGGAAAACTGAATGTTAAATACAGTTCTACTCTGGCAGAAATGATGTCCTTTTTTGTAGTGAAAACACTTTAAAACACTTAAAAAAGTTGATTTTTGTCCTGAGTGATTTATCATTTGTTAAGTGGTTAGAAAGCTGGCAACCTGACACTTGACAAAACCCTTTCCTAAACCTGATGAAAGGAAATGCTTTTAATTAATTTGCTCTCTTCAGGCTAAAATAGAGCTTTGCTAGTGGGAAGTTAATTTACTGGCAGCAAAAAAAAGAACTAGTTTATAGAACCTCACCTCTAAACCTTGCTTACAGATCAACCCCACAGACATACAAAGCACAGTGAATAGTTCTTGTCAGTGCAGGATTTTAGTATCAGTTGATAAAAAATGTTAACAAAGGATCTGCTGATTTTTACCCTAGGAGCACATTGGCTTGGTTGTTCTATTTGACACCAATTAATTAGGTTGTTCTGTTCTCAGAATGACTGCATAGAAACAGTTGCTTTCATGTATTGTTGTTGCATGGCAGGATTTTGTCGCTTGCTAAATTGAATCCTATTCAGTCAGAGTTAAGGCAGAGACAGTATTGATTCTCAGGAAAACACAGACCTCCTGAGAGTCTGTACTCCCACTTAGTCATCTGTTTAAATTTAATGCTGGTCCTAAGTATATGGGTATTTTATGAAGGCTCGGGGATTGCCAAAGCATGTGGCAATAATTCCACCAGAAAATACGTGGGAAGTGCAATAACTCGCTGCCTTTTAATAGATCATTAGTGACACCCAGTGGTTATATTCGGTTATGGACTAATAAACACTAAAAAGTTTATTCTAAACTTATAAAAACCGGAGGTCAGAGAACCCCTGAAAAAACTGTTCGAGTCTGTAGGTCTTTGTCTGGTATATATGCTGCCTGTACTTCAGGCTCCAAAATTTAAGTAAGCTTAAATAATGGGAATGAAGGGGGGGAAAATGCACTTCAATCTTGTTATGGAATGTTTCTCTCTTTAACATGGACTTAATGACAATGGAGAAAGTAAAAATTCTGTGCTGTAAGGAATGCGCTCCTTTTCCTTCTTTCTTTCTCTTTGCTACCTCCCCTGTTTATCTGACGTTATTTTTAAATAGTACACTGTATTAATGTGTGATTTATTCTTCTCTTCTGCTATGGCTTAGGTAGCTCTTTACAGAAAGCTTGTTTACTGTTTTAGTCTTATTTTCATTACCCTTTTTCACTCCCCCCTTGACAGTTTTGCTAGGACTTGATTTGTTGTTTTGCAAATACGTTTAGCAACTGATTAATGTTTGCAAGGTGTTTTGAAATTATAGGTCATAAATTATTCGTCTTCTTTTGTCAACTGTTGCCTTATTCACAAGCAAAACCCATTCCTGAAGCCAGTCCTACTAAGTTCCTTAGGATTAGCTATTTTGAGTTAGCCTGTAGCTGGAGGTCTGAGCATTTGTCCAAAACCAAAATTACTCTCCTAAATATTACCTCCGAAAGTATTTGTGTTTTTCCAGCAGAGGATACGGAAAGGACAGACAGCAGGACTTCGTAGCCCAGTGACACAAAGATGACACATTCTTGCTAGTACCCTTCTGGGCTTTGGAAAGTTGAAGGAAAAGAGGAAAAGATGAGTTGGGGTGGGGGTGTGAGTGTAAGTGTGGGTGGAAGGTAACTTAATGCATATAGAAATTTAGCTTGTGAGCCTATCTAGGTACAGCTAGGGGATGATGTAAACTTTAGGCTTGATGAGGAAAATTTGGGTTCAGTTTCTTACTTTTAAATGCAACCTGTATAGCTCTAAATATGTCTGGTCGTGATGTGTAAAATGGTGATATCAGTGTTTCCCAGGCTTTGAGAATAGATATATTAAAGCCTAGAGACAGTATTTTTAATGGGAGCGAGGCCAGTGCAGTGTGCACATGCTTGATTTGGTGGACCTAAACTGTGCCTCCTCTCTCACTGAGAAAGGAAAATAAATCTTTTACTGATGGAGGATAAGGAGTGGTTTTATGGAAGAGAAAATGTTTTCATCAATTTTCATCAGGATAAAATCCTACTACTGTTAGGGAAGACTTGCCTAGCAGCGTGCTAGTCCCTTTTTAGGAGATGCTAAGGCCAATCTCAGAGACCATGGCTGCATTTTTCAGGATCTGTTTCACAAGAGGTGATGTTGTTGTGAAGAGGCTGATTTTCAGTCTTGGAATGGGCAGCAAAATGCACTGACCACGAACTAGGAGGCCACTCAGATATCAAAGTTTGTCTCTCAAGCATGTAATGTCTGTAGCCCTTACTGTCCATTCTGTATAATATTGATCAATTTAGAACAGGTAGTATTTCCATTCAGATGGGCTACTACTCTGCTTTGTGATTGCAGAGGAGAATCCATGAAATTGAAATGAGACCAGTGGGGGATTGATTTTTTTCTTATATCTGTCTTGCTTTATCAAGACTTGAGCTGAAATATTCAAATATCATATTTTTTCAGATTCATACCTTTAAGTGCAGAATATATTTGTCATATCTCCCAGAGAAATGAATAATACCATGAGGAGCTATTTAATCATGACCATGGAGATTGCTCTGCAGATTGCAGTGCTCTGACAGTGCCAGTCAACATGGAATAAGAAAAATAATCCTGGGAAACAAGGTGTCAGATTCATAGTTACTTACAAAGCAGTAAACATAGCCCATACTTTCCAAAAAACACAAACAGAGCTATGACTAGAGAGAAGCAACACCATCTGTTCTTATTAACTAAATTTAGAAATACAAAATTAAAATGGAGACTCACAGTTGTTTCTGATGTCTGATACATCTCACATATTATCAGTACTGGGATCCAGCCTTGTCAGGGAGACTGGAATTAAGAATATTCTGAAGGTGACTGAGTTATTTAATCCTTTTTTACTTTGATAGAACATGTCTTCAGTTAGGCTATGAAATTTGATAGGCAGTCACAGTCAGTCAGCTCCAAACCTCTAAAACCTCCCAATCTTAAGCCTGTTCCGTGTTTTAGCAGTTCTTGGTATAGTTGCACAGTGTGCTTTGTTTTGCTGTCACGTAAAATCAAGCTGGTATCAGCTGCTCTTGTGAAGGTGTGACATGTGTCTGCGTGTTCCAGTGTGGCAGCGTTAACACAGGTGTGATGGAGAGTCTTTCTTTCACATAGACATGGCCTTAGGCTATCAGCCTGGAGCTTAAAACGTGAGGACTCCTATGCACAACAGGAATTTTAGTGAAAAAGATGGTGCTGTGTGGGAGGTGGCTTAACGACAAGAGCTAAGGGAATGGAAGATCAAGTGCAACAACACGGCTGTTCACTTCAGCAAGATGAAGCAGCGATGCTTTGCAGTGACAGCTACAGGACTTTGGCGCTCAGTGTGACATTTCTCAGTGTTACAAAGACAATCAGCGCTCTGATGGTGTAAAAATTTCATCTGATTGCCAGATCTTTCAAGGGAGGTCTTTCTAAATGAAATATCTGCCTGCCGTTGATCGCTTGACATCACCAGAAGAGTGTACCGGTTTTGTGGGATTAAATGTTTTTGCCATATCCAATGGCTGAGTACAGGTTTGTGCTGATAGAGTTCAGCTGCGAGGCAGAACTTGGACAGGAACACAGGTCTCAGTTCAGGCAGCACAGACTTATTGCTATTAATGAAATAACATGTTTGGTCTGGCTGATTGTGTGTGTGTGCACTTTCTAAGTTTAAATTGGATTTTAATGGTTCTAAATAAGAACCTTTCTCTTCTCAAATCATGACCGATAAGAAAAATTTAAATAAACTGATAAAGGAATTTCTTCTGCTTTTGCATGAAAAACCTTCAGGTGAGGAGATGTATTTAAAATTCTTGGCTAGTTTCAGGTATTTGAAAGAATGGAATGTGGGTAAGAGACTTTTGGCGACTGAATCTGCAGTCACAGAAGCCAAAGGTAAGAAATTCATTAACATGAGTGTGAAGAGGAACAACTGTGAGGAGGAGCAGGCATCTTCAACAGCACCCCTTTCAGTGGAGTGCAGCAACCACTTTCTTTCTAAAATAGAAACACATCTGAGTGGTGTGGTCTGAATAACTTTTTTATAAGGAGCTTGTGGGTTATTTCCAGAATTTTGTAGGCTCTAACGGTATTTTAAGTCTTAACTAATGAGCACTCAGAACACAGTTTTTAAGTGTTGTTACTTTTTTTGGAGTCCAAATCAGACATAGGCACCAGCCAGCTGAGAGGATGAAGTTGGTACCGAGGATCCAATTTTTAAGCAGTGGTATCTTTCTGTAGGGAAGTGTTTGCAGTTTCTTGGCACTAGCAGGCGGATGAATAAAATGGCTGAGGCAGTGAGGTGGGGGTTTTTTTGGCCAGACTTCATTTTTGGATATAGAGAATGTCTGAAACATTTCAGCCCCACGCTAAAAAAAATTATGCACATAAGAAATGTGGTACGTAAATTAAATGGGTGGGGTTGTTCTGCTGGGTTGGAACCAATACAACAGTGTCTTTTCCATTTGAATTCTAAGCAGCTGCTTGGTTGGTCTTGCATAGGACACTTCTATTTGTTATTTCTGCCTTCGAATACACCAGATTCCAGTCCTTACTGTATGGAAAAGAAACACACACGTGCATGGAATGTGGATTGGTTACCTTTATCTGAAACTGTTTTTCTTATTATCATTCTGAACTCAGAAGAGTAAATCATACTGTTAAGGGGCAAGCTAACAATGACACCATATTAAAGGGAGAGGAATGAAAAGCACACAATTCTTGATCAATCTTTACGCTCACATGTATTCAGTCAAATGTTCGTTCATTATTCACAATTAATAGTTGCTCAGTAATATTCAATGGGAACAATTCAGGAAAAAAATGGTTTAAACTTAGCAAAGTATTTCTTTATTACAAACAATAGTATCCCTAATTTCTCATCTATAGAAACTGTTTCCAAACCTAAAAGTCACCGCTAGAGATTTCTGAAGTATTTATTTACATTTAATACATATTTCTCAATGTGAATCAGCATGTTAAGTTACAAAATTACAGGTTTATGTATTTTTAAAAGAAATATTAGCATTTATAAAACACAGCAGTAATTTCAAACTAAATATGCTGTGATGAAATTAAAAATAAAAATCAACCTCAGGAGTTAGATGTGAAGTAGTCCTTAAAAAAAATAAGAATTCCGAAGCTGTTCATGCATACACAATCTCCTACTGGAGCTGATAATTATGCAATAAGCCCTACTGCTTGTTCTGAATTTCTTCTGTGCGTGTTATGAAAAGAAAATATATGAGATTTAGACAGGTGCATAATCAGGGATTTACCCTGCACAGGAGTAGGAGCTGAGTGCACAGGTACTTTTATGGAGAAGAATATTTCCAGATTTGAAAATGTAACATAGAAAGCAAAATGATATTACTTGCAATTAAGGTAACTTTAATAGATATTCTGCTATTAAATAACAAAGATTCAGCAAACAATTTGTCTTATTTGTATTGCATTTTAAAATATTTGCTGAAACTCTTGAAAACTACTTAATGATAGGACAAACTCCATTAATGTGACGTATTTTTATGGCAAATTCTTACACATCTTACAGTGATATTACGAAAAAGCTCATCAGCTTTTTTTATATTGGACCTTGATCCAAAAACTATTTAAATAAAGAAGATTGGCTAGTCATTTGATAGGACTGTGTCTTTTACACTTTAATTTCTGACATCACCTCAGAAGTTTTTGAAAGCTCTAAAAATATTGTTTCACGAAAGCTGTAACTGAAACGCGCATTTAAATTATTACTTGTTTGAATGGCAGGGCAGCCGCTATAACATTCCCTTGAGAAGAATCATACTTGCAATAGAGTGCTTATATAGGTTTGCTAAGTGCATTAAACTTCTAATAACTGATGGCTATTTTATGTCCTCCAAAAAAGAATCCTTGGAAAAAAGAGCCCAAGTTAAAAGTTACCATCCCTTTTTAATTTGGAAGTCACCTGACCATGCTTTAGAAAAGGTTTGTCTACAGGAAATGTTCAGATTACTTGGGTGGACGTCTGTTCTATTTATGCAATCTGCAAAAGATTGGTTTGAAGGAAAATTGATTTTATTTTTTTAAATGACAAAACTTGGAAGCAATATAGGGGAACAAGCTGAAGAATGACAAAGAAATGAAAATCATCATTGTTGTTCATTGAAGAAGTAGCTTGTTGGGTTTTGATTTTTTCTTGTGAAAATTGTTAGGTCAGTGTAGCTGACAGACCCTGTGTGGTGACTTACTGGGAAATGTAGGCAGTGCCTAGACCGGTCCTGTTTCCCAGGCACTGTTTTAAGTATCCTTTTTGTTCGTGGGTTTATTCACATTTTGGTCAAAGACGTGGCAGTTTAATGCAGGCTACCAAAGCACTCCCATTGTTTAATGAGTTTTGATTCCTGGTCTAATACCTTACTTGAGCAGATCTGAGGTGATTTGGAAAAAAGGAGACTGCCCTGAAGAGCAGCTCTGCAAACTTCTTTTGTGATCACATTTTAAAGTGGCAGAAAATACTGTATTTTCTTATAGTCTCTAAATTACATAGTTAAAATTCTAACCTCCAAACTGCTGCCTTTCAGAGCTGGGACTTGCTCTGAAACAGCTCTTCAGAAGTATCCTCTGCTCAGAGGTGTCTGTTTTTAACATTGTGCAGCTGTGTGTGAAACTTACAGGGTAATTTGTTTCCTATTCCTCTCAGGTTTGGTTTACTTTGCATGTTTCTGTTGATGTTAGCTCAGTTTTCAGATCTCTTTCATTACTTTTTAAGTTCCCTTACCTATTGCTTCTGAGTTGAATGACTCTGTGAATACTTTCTCATTTGTTTTTGTTTCCTGTTTCTGGTCTATCATACATCCCAAATTCAACAGTTTGAAATTTGTGCTTAAGAGCTGTTGCCTGGACTGCAGAGGTGCTAATTGCAAAGGTGCCAATATTCTTGGATGTTCTCGGGGACTTCTGCAGTACTGCCTGTGTTTGTTCTGGTGGAGCTTTTTTCTAGCCTTCAGAACTGCTTACTTTGCGTGCCTCATGAGGATCTTCCACTTGCAAGAGAAAACAAGTGATTCAGACAGGTTTAAAATGTAATTTTGCAGTGTTTAATGGTTATTGCTAGAATACAAGTGTCTTCCTTTTAGGGCTTCTGGAGCAGAGATGAGGTGTTTTACCTGGCTTTGGTTGAACAGGATTTCTACGCTAACTACTGGTTGTTATTGCTCATGGGTCCTAGTAGCGTGCAACAGGAAACTGTCAGCACGGGCTGGCACACTGACCCTGGTTAGCCCATCCTGTCAGGCTGTTCGATGCCGTGGCCCGTGGCAGCTGAACCCATCCCTGTTCGGGGACACTCAGGGAGTGCCACTCCCAGTGGGCAGCACTGACGAAGCCCGGCAGGACGGACACGGGCTGGGCCGTGCTGAAGAGCACAGCGCCTCGTACACGCTGGACACTTCATAGACTGAGCAATGCTTGGGGACACGAAGAGATTTGGGCTCCCAAAGTATGACAGTTTTGTCTTATAAATGGTTTTCAAGTTTATCGCCAGACCAGAGGCTTGGGTTTGCCACAAGACTTGTGTTGATCCAGATTGAATTTGTGCCTGGCTTTTTTGTTTTTTGGCAAACAACAGATCATATTGAGACTAGAGAAAAGTGAAAATATTTGAAAGTGTTTGTCTCTTAGGGCTGAAGTCCTCCTGTTCTTTTAACCTCTGAGCAACAGACCTGCTAGAAGGTGGGCTTTATCTCAGCTGGCTGCATACCAGTGACCCATGGCTGCTAACCAAAGGATTTACAGGACTGGAGATGTAATAATGGAAGGATAATAATTTTTTTTTTCTCTTGGTTTTTTTTTTTTTTTTCTTCTTCGCAAGAGACATAACACAGGAGAGTGTCTGAATCAGGCCTTGCTAATTGAAAGCAATTCTCAGAATTTCATGGGGGACTACTCTTCCATTTAATAGATGTTATCCTTTTGACTTGCAAGCAGGCTACTCTTTTGTGAAGCTCATTGCAGTTTGTGCTTTCCAGAAAATGGGTTCAATCATGATGCAATTTAGATAACTAAGTTGAAGACTGTCATCCTAAAGTGTGTTATGTAGCTATTAAACAAAATAAGTGCACATTTAAGGAATTGCTTTTTGATGTGTTGTTTTTTCCTTCTCTGATTGTTCTTCTGAGTGGAATTTTGTAATTGTTTTTTGGAAGCATTGGAATGGTTTGAAATCTGGATGCGTATCCAACCCATCCATATTCATCACTATCCGGATTTTGGCAGCAGACACTTCCAGCAGCATAGATGTGCCTTAAAAAATTAATGTATACATATGCATTTCCTCTGTTAAGAGGTTTGCTTGCACACGCTTACCCCAGAACCCTTGTACTTTAATTAGTTAGGGAAGCCTCTCTGCATTGTTAAATAGTGGCATGAGTTATGCTAGTTGTGAAATATTTCCACAGAGCAGCTAATTCCACCTCTTTCATCTTGGTAAACAGTTTTCTCCAAATTAGTTTCATTACTTGCTGCAGTTGTTACTTGCTCCAGACATCAGCATTAGTTTCAGCATCTCTAGAAGCTAAATTTATGAGTTTTTCTAGTATGTGTCTATGTGTGGAAGTTCTTAGAAAGTAACCACATACCAACTCATTTATCTCACCACTGTGAGTAAAAAACGGGCTTATAGAATTTTGCTGAAATACAACATTCCTTCCCTTCTTTCTGAAAAAAATCTATCTGGAAGGAGACAATTTAACCATGAAAATTCAAGTATGAAACTTTTTAAAGTTGTCATTAAGTAAGAGTTTGAGTAGTAACAGTTACAATCCCTTGACTTCAGATTGCAAGTCATTCACAAAAAATGAAGCATTTACCCAAATAAATTATTGAGGCAATGCAGCATTCATTATAAAAACATTGAGCAGTGTTTAGATTAAAGTCTTCACCTCTCCCAGCAGGAGGAGTCAGAGAAGTATGTTATAATAACACTTCATCTTTATACACTCTTGGATTGTGTAGTAGGATGGATTTTCCAGCAGAGGGAGAAGTATACTGTATTATTGGGAACTGAGCTATAATTTTGCAACCTCTAGTTTAATGAAAATTCCTAATACTTTGCTTAGAAGACGTACTTATTTGTTCTGACTGCTGTTATTTTGAAATGTCAATATATCTTTCTGCCAAATTTGTTATCAGTAATTTTTATATAATCATGATTTTGGTTTTTTTTAAAACATAACTGAATAGCTATGTGCCTGTTTTATATGGGTTTTTTCCACATCCGTAATAGTCTGGTCTAATGAGTTGTGCTTCTCACTGATTGCAGTGATAGCTGTTTCTTAATTCTTAATTAAACTAAGTTAAAATATGCATTAAGGGACATATGTGTGATAACATTGTTTGTCTAGTCATTATTAGAGTAATCTATGGCTAACAGCTGTAAAAAACCCAAACCAACAAAACCCAGAGCTGTGTTAGAACTGGGTTTTATTGGAAGAGAAGTGTGGATGAAGAGTACAGCATGTTCCACATGAAGAGCAGGGTCCTGGATGTGCCAGACTTGGTGTATATGTTTTGTGGTTACTGCTCTTCCTTTAGTGGCCTCAGATCTATTCTTTTCCGTGCTCCTTGCTCAGTGAAGCGCTTTAGCCATGTGCTGTTCCTGGTGGTTGGTGATTTGTTGGCAGTGTGGCTTAAAGGATGTGTTTTAGTCTGTGGAGCAACTGCATGAAGCATTTTAGGTGCTATTTTATGAGAAAGAGTAGTGTCATCCCCAAAGACTTTTCAGTAATAGAACATTCTGTTGCCGAACATGATAAATTTTGATCACTGCTGTCTCAGCAGTTTCAGCTTTGTTTTAAGGGACTGTCATAGAGAGAGGGGGTGATGGAGGCTATTTAAGCTTTAGTGAGGCCACTTTTACTCTCTGTAACAAAATTAACCAATATGGAAATAATTATTCTGCAATAACTACATCCTCTGTCCTTCTTGTGAAAGTGGCCATGTTCAGCAGTGAAACTAACGGCACTGGGAATATTACTGGATAACTTGTCCTCGGAGAGCAGTTCATGTAACACTGTCAAATTACACAATGTCAGTGCAAGGTATTGAAGAACACATTACAATGACAAATTAGAAGTGC
The DNA here is from genome assembly GCA_013397755.1 of Cnemophilus loriae. Lineage (NCBI taxonomy): Eukaryota > Metazoa > Chordata > Aves > Passeriformes > Corvidae > Cnemophilus > Cnemophilus loriae. Next base: position 1,117,921 of record VZTF01009088.1, on the reverse strand, counting down.
AAGGTCCTTTGAATAATGTAGTTCCTGTGAAGGTGGAAAGTCATTTCAGAGTAGCTCTTGGGATTCATAGGCTATCTGGGATTTATGAATATGGCAGATATTTTGCTTTTCGAGTCTGGGGGGGACTGTAGCTCTGTAGCAAGCTCTCTTGTTTACATAGGATGAACTTGCCTGTTCATACAAAATGGCAGTATATCTCACTGCCTCCCTTCTACGGGGAATGTGCATATAACAACTGCTTAGGTAATTCCAGGACTCTCCAGGCATTTAGCCTGCTTTGGATACTGAGTGTAGTAGCACTGAGCAGGTATTGGATCTCTGTTAGAGTACACTGAAAACTTTCCTAAAATCATACTGGGGGCTGCGATTGAGCAAAATAAAATAAAAATCTGGATACATAAAAGGATTTAAGAGTCCAGTCCTAAACTGTAGTTCTTAAAAAAAAAATCTCATTTGCTTCCCAAGCTCAGAACAGTCTGCTTGAAACCCAGACAAAAACCGTTTTTCTCAGTAATGTTTCTCAGGCACCCTTGGTCGTGTTTTTAGTTCAGTGTTCTTGATAAAGCAAAACAGTCTGGTGCCTACTTCTAGCGGCATGCCATCATTTGGGCCTTTTGAGGCTTATTTCAAGATATATTCCAGGCTAGACCTAACATATCATGCTTCTCAGTGTTTCAGAAACATTTTCCTGGATAATAATTTCCCTAGTGAGTTAGCATTTGCTACACACACACACCCCAAACTGGGAAGAAACCACAGTGCAAGACTTCAGCAATAATCTTGATTTTTAGAAGGTCCTACTGCATACAGCTTGCTATGCTCAAGGCCTCTTAATAATGTCTTGTCATCCATGGATTACTGTTGTAACTATTTGTGCAGGAAAGCTGCTGTGACACCCTTTGGCAAATGGGAGCAATGCTCAGAGCATGTGTAGGTATAAGTAGAGGCTTGTAATTCTTTGGGCTGCATTCATTTTCACTTGAAGTAGTTAGGTACTAGCTTGAAGATTCTGTTGGCCAGACCACGATCTTCAAAACTGAAAGCAAAATGTCCATGTAGATGTTATTGAGATAATTGTAGGAAATATTGGTTATTAATCTCAAAGAAACTCTATTTAGGTAGAAATGGCATGAAAATCAAACTTGTAATAAGATGAGGAAAAGGCAAGGGAACATAAGAGTTTATTTTAGTGTAGCACCAGACCAGCAATATCTAAAGTTCAACTGTAGGATGTGTACAGTACCAAAATCCCTTTCTCTTTGAATTCTTGCTTATGTAATGAAACAGCTGACTGAATTCTAATGACAACATCACCCTCAGTGTGTGGGCAGCTCATATGATTGATAAAAGGAGGTGTACAGCTTTTTGGGTTCTGTGTTCTATATTCCAACAGTGACTTGCAATGTTCACTTTTTGTGAGGTTTTTGTTAGTGGACAAGTATAAAACAGAAAGATTTAAAATTGCTTTAGTCAACAACAGTGTTTTGTTTTATTTAATTAAAGTTTGGAACCTTGTTTAAAATACCAGATCAATTCAAATATTTGACATAGTATTTTCATTCTTAGTCCATGCAGAATGTTTTTCTTTCTTTGGACAAAAATATTTGCTCTATTCCTGAATAGTTTTGATTGGCTTGAAACTGGCTTTACCAGTGCTTCTCTTTCTTTGTGCAATGAGTATTTTTTCTGATTTCACTCAGCCTTCTCATCGAGAGGATAGACTCATGCAGAGTCAAGCTTGGCCTAAATGCTCTTTGGCAAGGCAATTCCCTTTAGAACCAGTCTGCACTACTGTAAATTCAAAGGGAATGTAAAACAAAAGGAGAAAAGAGGGAAATAGCAATCGTTTGAGGGAAAACAAGAGGAAAGGAAGGAAGTAAAGGGGAAATGTACTTTTTAGCATCCTTAGTGTTCCTTAAATATTTGGTAGGCATTGCCAGGAAGCAGAAGTGGCCTGAATGCCTTGGTAATACTTGAAGAAGATGGATAGCCCTGCCTCTTTGAACTCCTTCTCTTTCCTTCTCTGACCTCCGAGCTTTTATTTAAGCCCAGGAACTCATGCCAGGGCTTGTTGAGCCCATCATTTGATCTCACAATCTCTCTCTTTCCTTACACACAGCTCCACTAAACCTAGAATAAAATCCTGGCTGCACTGCAAATGTTGGTATGCATGGCAGGAAGTTGTTAAGGTGTGACTGTGTTGTCACTCTCTTACCCTAGTGTGGTATGTGAGGGAAAAATACTGAGGTCGGGGTAAGGTTTTGTTGTTCTTTGTCAGGCATTACCTGCTTTCCTCTGAATTTTCAATACATTGTCATTATTGGTATTAAAATTCTTATCATTCAGTTAATTTCTTTTCTGTTGCTAATAAATTACTGTATCCAGATTTACTATTGTGGCTGGAAATGTTGCTGTGCTTTCATTTTGTAAATCTGCTTTTACATATTTGGTTTTGTTGCTTTCATTTCTTGCACAATATAGAACAATCTGCAGCTATTTCTGCCTAGAGTCACACTGACTGCCAACCAATTAAACTCTGGCAGTTTTATTCTAGTTAGCATCTGCATGTGTTTTCATGTTTCATGTGCTTCATCTGTACATATAAATCTGCACTGTAGCCTGATCTAGAATTTTCTTAGGTATTTTGGCTGTTTAATACACGGAGAGATACAATTTCCAGATTGATCTGCTGTGAGATGCAGTACCTGGCATTTGCATTTTGAAGTCCTGGCTAAAAAGGCATAATGAACTTTTAGCCAAATGTCCACCAGTCACATCAAATACTGCTCCAGAGGTGTTACATGTAGCCCTTGCTGTCTCTGTTATCAGGAGACACAAAGACCTCTGACACTGCCAGACTGTCTGACTGCCAGCTGGCAGTGCAAACCCATCACCTCAATTCGAGTGAACTTCAATGTGCTTTATTAATGCTTTGTGCCTTCCCTGCTCCGTGAGTATCTGTTATGTAGCTGATTTCTCATCCTGCACAAAGGAAATGCACCCACAGGCACCTTCTTTTAAAAATGCACGTTATATAGTAATTCTGTAAATAATCCCAGGAACAGTTTTCCCCTCTGTTAGTCTCCACGCCTGCTCTCCTTGAGGGGAAGTGAAGGGTAGGGCTGCAGAAAGGGGAAATGTGAATGGTTCCTGTGGCTGGACAGAAGGGGCTACCACACCACCACCCAAGGCAATTGGGAGTGAGAAAAGGCATTTTGTGGACTTTCCTTGGCTAGAACAGATGCTCCCCTGCTCCCTCTGGAAAAGAGGAAGGATGAAGCAGTAAGGTCATGCTGGGCTGGAAGACCTCATGAAGTCCGTGTTATTTTATTTAGACCTCATGCTCTGCGCTTGTGTGCTGAGTGATTCTTGACAGGACCACTGGAAAGGGCTCATGCCATGTGCTAGTCTAGACTGACTTCTGACCAATTGAACAGCTCCTGATTTGATGCATTTGTACTTGGGATCAAAAGGATCCAATTTGTATATGTGTGACTGTGGTGACTGCAACGTGTATTAATTTATCTGAATTATCTCGGTTACAGCTACGTGGCAGCACAGAGCTTCAGACAGGCTACACGCTCTGTAACCAGTTTAATAGCCCATTTTCTTGCACTAATTCTGCCCTTGCACTGAGGCTCCTGGCAGCTGCAGAAACTGCACTCCAGGTATCTCCCAAGCTACCACACGTGCTGGCTGTAGAAGGAGCTCTATGCCAGCCAGGGATTTCCTCTGTGCTGCAGGAATGCTCAGGGTTGAGAAGGTTGAGCACATTTCTAGCTGCTTTTTGCCATTTTGTATAGGGTAAAACTCTTGGAACCAATTGAGTCTTGTTCTCATGGGCTCTCATTGTTACATTGTTGTGAGCAGAGCAATTTTTCTTAGCTTAAATTCGAACTAGACAGGATTTTTACAGCGAGGGCGATGTAAGTTTTTCAGTAGAATTGCTTGATCATTTTTTTAATGGGATATTTCACTCTTGCATATGGCTGAATAGGTATTAAAAGCTGGGAGGTATTAAAGTATGAATGAAATAATTTTGACTGCAAGAGCTATGTTAGGGGTAGGCTATCAAACTGTATTCCTCAAAAAAATAATTAACTTTGTGAGAAAAGCTAGCCGTGATTTCAGTGATAAAAATGTGTTTGCTGGTGCAAAGCTTTCCTTAAAAAACAACTTACTCTTGCAAGTTTTCTCTCCTTAGTGTGCTGGATTACTTCTGCAACAGCCTCTTTCTGCAGTTTCTTTGTACAAGCTGTGACTATATTATATATTATGTACATGGAATAGAAGGAAAGCCACTTCAGAGAAGTTTAAAGATATGAGAAACTTTTTTTGGTATTTCCCTCACCGACCTAACACTTTTGGTGAGGGAGCAAATTAGTACTAATCAGTTGTCTAGTGCACTAGCTACCATGTAAAGTTGTCCACAGCTTGCATATGACAAAATAAAGATAAACTAATCTGTGTTTGAAATAGCAGCTATTAGGATTTAGCTTGAATTATCTCTGGAGTAATAACTTACTCCCGGGTACTTGTTGCAAAATGAACTCATACAGTTTCCTAATTTTGAGAGTGCCCAATCCTTGTTCATCTGAGGGGCAATACCTCTGAATCAAACTGGATTGCTCTTTCTTGTGTTCCTCAGTGAGCATTTAAAGGAGAGAAGAGAAACAAATGATGAGTGAAGGAAAAATGTGTGATAGAAGTGAATAAAGATAAAAACAAAGTTTGCTTATGACAAATGGGCTGTTTCAGTTCATTTCTCACTGGCATCACAGAAAGAACAGATCTCCTGGGGCCTTGATTTTTCTCTTGGGCTTATATAGAGTTCACAGACTAGATGTTTAACTAGTGTAAATCAGCACAGAGCTGCTGAAGATGAGACGTGGCTGAGGAACTGCTCTGGGAGGAATTATTCTGGTGCATATGTGGTGTAAGTAAGATGAAAATGATGTCTGCCTTTATTTAGGTCCTTGAACAAAGGGATGGACAAGAGATGAATAATGTTCGTAGTCTAATGTTCTTGCACCTAATGTTCTTAGATGCAAGTGATCAAAAGAGCAGAAACATGGAAGTAGAAGCAGGCAATGAATGCGGTGGAATCACTAAGCAAGAAACACTTTGGTGAAGGCAATCAATACCTTAAGGTAAATTACAGTTAATGTAAAGGAGCAGGAAATGCCTGGCAGTGTTCTTAGTCTGATGGTATTTTGTCTCTGAAGCAGCCGATCTTTTGCTCATCCCAGAGCTTGTAATGTAACCTGCCTCTGTTGAAAAAAGGTTCCCCACACCATTATGTATCACAAACCAATTTTCATATAACAAGATCTACATTTCAAGTGCAACTGAAGGGCTAACTGTGCTGTTTGAATGTATTTAGATGATCCTTCATCTATAATTTATGTACATTGCTTGTGTCAGGTATGTATTGATTACCATTCTACTGGGTGTCAGTTCACTCTCTCCAGAGATGCATGGAGCAAAGCAGAGAGCTGGTCCTTCCGTTAGAGCTCTATTCAGCTGTAATGATTTGCAGTTGTCCATACCACAGAAGCTGTGTAAGGTCATGGAACTCAGGACTGGAGCAGGCTGACCTGTGCAGTCTGGAGTTCGGCCTCTCTGTGGAAATGCTTTGCTGTTTCTTTTCACGTATCATGGCCATTCACACCCAGGGGAGCATTTTGCTCCAGAAGTTCAGTTGTTGTACATGCCTGTGTTACTCGAAGATTTGAAATGTGGGCAGCTACTCTTTGGAGTTATAGAGTGCAGTATATTCCCATATCTGCCTAGGCAGGTTTATGACCCGGATCATGTTTTTTAAAGAATCATAGAATGCACATCCTTTCCCCTCCCTTTCCCTGGTTAGTCACAAGATATGAAATCAGCAGTCTTAGGTTGGGGTTTTTTCCTTAATTTTTCTTCATAAGCAGGAAAGGTTAAATGTCTTCAAGATATAATTTTTTAATTTTTTTTTCAAAAGTTTCTGTGTCTTTAGTTGTTATTACCGGTCTTTATGATGTGCAGTAGCACCGAGAGTTTAAATGAAATCAGGGATCCAATGTGCAAAAGTATGTATAAATACAAAGCAAAACTCAGCTGATTACCTTTAAAGAGTTTATTAGCTGGATAGAGTGACAAGCTGACATTGTAGGGGCTCTCCCTGAAATGCCACAAACCAGTCTGTTGGCAGCTGCATTTAATCAGTGCTATATAAACCATAGCTGTGATGGGCGACTGCAGGTACAGTTTTCCCTGCGTTGTTCTGAGTATCCACTGCCTAAGGAACCAAGCTCGTCTTTCTGTGGTTGTGTGTGCCAAAATTCAAAGGGCGTTATGACAGAAATTCTGGAGGATGCAGTAGTTTGCTAAATCTCATGAGACCTGGGACACAACACTTTTGGATGGCTTTTGTATCCTCTTTAGCCAAGCTAGATAAATACCTCTGGACTATGTGAAGCAGGTTTCTCTTGCAGTGGGGAGCTGTGCAGGTGATGCATCCTGCAGAGCTTAGCAGGACCTGTTACCCTGAGTGCAGCACTGCACTGGCGTTCTCATGCAGGCTGGGACTGTGCTATGCTGTGTAGAAGTGCTGCTTGGATCAGCTGCCATACGAATGTATCCTTAACTCCCTGTCCTCATTGCTATGATTCCATTAAGAGTTTTTTCAGACCCAGCTTGTCAAGTAAGAAAAGCGGGTCTTGTTGGGCGTTCAGGAGAGCTTTGTGCTTTTCTGTGGATGAATTTTTAGTATCTGAAGTGCTGAGTCATGCAACTTGGTAGATCAAGTACAATTAGAGTTAATTTTGTTTTGCCTCCAGTCTTGACTGCAATCCTGAAAAGAAAGCTTGGATTAAAAGAATTTTTCAAAAACATATCCAAAGGGAACAAACACCACTGATTAACTTAATAGGTGAGTAAGCATCATTGCACTACAGAAATATACCTCTGAAGTGGATTCTCAGTGCTAGAAATCCAAGGGAAGGAGCTTGACAATGACAGATATTTTCTCTGTGTGGTTTATTTGTAGACAATGAAACAGTTGTGGATTTTGTTTTTTGTTTTTTTGATGGGGTTTTTGGTTGTTTTTGGTGGTTCTTTTTGTTGGGCTTTTTTTTTTTTCCATTAATTCTTTTCTAAAAATAAGGAAAACCTGGGTATTTTTATTCATTTTTTCATACAGTTATTTATGTTTTATATATTCAAAGTCAGGAAGACCGTTATTTAAAATGAAACAGAATCAGTGTAAGGAGCTGGGTGTAGGAAAATTGGGGAAAATGCCAACTTTCATTTGGTGCCATTTTTGATGTTTCTGAGAACCACATCATTCCCTGCAGCTTGCCAGCAAGGGCTGGTTGTGTGTTAAAGTTCTTCTTCTGGCTGGTGTCTCTGTGTTTTCCACCAGGCAGCAGAGCTCATACTCAGACTTTCCTGGGCCTGTTTGAGAGCCCACCCGAGGATGCCCCACTCAGGTTTGCCAGTGCCAGCCTGTGCTGTGCATACACCTGGGGAACACGAGCACTGAGATCACGCTTCTGGCAATACATGTCATGAAACCTTCCCAGAAAAAGAGCTCTAACTTCTTAAATTTGCTCACTCGGTGGCTTCCTAAAACAAAGGGATGCTTAATTTCTGTGTTTCAGAAGGTTTCTAGGCAGGCAGGCAGCAGGTGCATATCCCATGTGCCCTGATACTGGAGCTGAAAATACTCTAAAGCAGAAAGACTATTACGGGGTTATGTACTAAGTTAAAATCTGACTTCTGAGCTTATGTCCCTTACTGCATCTAGCCCTCTATCTCCTGCAAACTGTAAGTTATATGCTCTGGGACATGTTAAAGTTTCTTAATTTTCAGTACTTTTTACCTTAACTTAGAGACTACTGAATTATTTCAGAGATAGGTTATCTCTCCATCAAATATCTATTGGATTTTTTTTTTTTTTTCCCCAAAGATGACTGTAAATATCTGAATGATACAGAAATTTTTGTTTCTGGTACCCTATAATGAAGTATCACTTCTCGTTACTGTGCTCAACAAACCCTTTATTTCATGCCTGAACAACGCCTGGGACAACTCACATGAGAAATGCTAACACAGTTCTAACTTGTTCGAGATTTGCCCTTGACTTTTTGTTGTACATCTACAGGCATTTTTCTCTGCTTCAGGGAACTCAAGAAAGTGGCTTGTAGAAATAAAAGTTATTTTTTTTTCCCTTTCACGCTAAGCTTTTGGGATAATATACCTTGTACTTGTGGAAATCCAGTGAAGAATTTCCTTTTTTGCCACATAAGTTTTATCTGCAGCCTACCTGAGCAAAGATGTATGTTGATAATTTCTGGTATTTCTGCACCAGTAAACACCCTAGTTAATGTTGCAAACAGTCTTGTATTAAAACCCTCTTTTTATCCCATCAACTGCATTTTTAAAAAATTCTGATGTCTCGAAACTGCCATCATTAGTTTCAGCTCAAAAGTTTTAAGGAAGGCTTCAATCAAATGCAGTCAGCTATTATGCAAGTGGGAGGAGAATACAAAATTTCTATTACTTTTGTTTTGTACATAATCATTTGGAAATACTTACTTATGTACTTAAACTGTGGTGAAATAGGATTTATACACGCAGAGCTGTTCATCCTGTTAAAGCTTATAGTTGGATTTTGTTTCTTCCTATAACAATAATTAAAAACTAAACTAACCTAAAATCCTGTCAAGTTGCTTACCTCCATTTTAGAAACATTGTTATGGAATGGGAAGTGTGTTGTTCTTTCTATTGTGTGGGTGGGTTAGAAAGGCATTCGGGTGTATATCAATTTATTTTTTCATGGTATCCTACTAAGTTGAGACAGGAGATCATATACCTTATTATATTTTGCATGATTTCCTGACATGTCAGTTGTATTGGCACAGAAGATACACCTGGGATACTGCACTGGGATACATTATGTCCTTTCGCTGACATTTCCTGACAAAGAAACAGACAAGCTATTGTATTTTTAATTTTTTTTTTCTGATATCCACATCTTAGCACTCACTGCAACATCCTGTAATTAAAATCAAGATCTCACATTTGTATTTGTAATGACAAAATCTGGTATTTTGACACTTGATGGAAAAATAGAAACTGAACTAGAGGCAGAGCTGTCTTCCAAACCTTTGCATTAGCTCATAATATTGTAATTTTTTGGAAAACGGTTGGTTTTTAAAATTTTCCTGAAAAGACTATGATTCATATAAAGATTCGAGTTTATTTTGGAAATGGCATTTTTTTTCCTAGACTTTAGTTTGGAAAATTTTTCAGTTCTGTCTTCTTTTGGTGGGGAAGCAAAATTGGCAAGTTTTGATGAACTCTTTTTGTAGCACTGATCTGTAGATAATAGGTATTCTGCAGTTTGTTTTAATTACTTTACCTATAATACAACTACAGAATCCTTGAACTTTACAAAGGTCACAGTAGTATTTAAGCTCTTTCAGAGGTACATTAGGAAGACAACAAGTGAAAGGTTCATTAACTTTGATTTTTTTAACATGCTTTCCCTTTGTTTTTAATATGAGATCAGTGTTGATGATGATAGTGGGGTATTCCATCTATCTGCTTTAAAATTCTATTTACAGTATTGTAGGTTTGGGGATTTTTAAGAAAGTGAGCTTGCTGTAAACATTAAAACCTTTAGTCCATCTTGAACATTTTTTGATGCTTTTAATATATAATGTAGACCATATAACAAATACACCTGCTTTTAAATCTGGCAATGTTTTCTACGGTGCCCAAAAGTTTTTCTGCAGGAGTGGCCTGGTAGTCAAAAAAGTGAAGGAACCTATGTGAATCTCTGCAGTGTATGACATGTACCTTGTTTGGGATAGTGATGAGCTGAGACGCCTTCTTCAGATGCTGAATGTCAGAGCTGTTTGCAGAGCAGATCTTTCCCCTTTTCAGCACCTGTCTGCCTCTTTCTTTGCCTCGTGTCATGGTCAGTCGGTATCTTCTGTGATGGCAATTTTTCTTACTAATCTGAGCGTGGTCCTGCATTCAATTTCCAGTGCCCTAAACTCTCAAACCTCCTTTAATTAGTTGCTGTCCTTGGGCTGGTAAGTGAGAGCAAATATTCCTTCTGTGTCCTTTCCTCAGTGCCAGCAGTGCGTGTCCCCAACACTGGCTGCAGGACTCTGCCCAGTGGCCCGAGCAGTTGGTACTGGCTGTGCAGGGGCTCAGCTGGGACTCCTGAGGGAGAAGGACTTTTTCTCCCGTGGTGCTGCTGCAGCCCTGAGTGACCCAAAGGCCTTGACTGGTGCTTGGCTGGCAAGGCACATTTTCTCAGTGCCACCATCAGCCTCCCAAATGTGACAAACACTGGGCCCTGCCCACATAAAACAAGCGTGGTGTTGGTCACCTTCTTGTTTAGAAGAGAGCCAGTCCCTTGTCACTGCTAGGCTTCGAGCTTCAGCTCATATAAGTAACAATTCTCTTGGTTTGGAGTGTTTGCATGCATTCCTCCTTTCGCTTCAGAACTTTGAGAAGCAATGCTATTGTCAGTTTCATGTGTGATTCCTGCTCTTTCTAGCTTTTAGTGTTTCCTGATAAAATTTGACTCACTAAAGTAAAATTGTACTTTATTAATCCATGACCTTCAAAAGAATCTCTGTTTCAAGTACACCTAAACAGAAAGCGTTTTCCAGGTGCAGTGCATTTCTGCAGATCACAGGCCACAGCTCTACTGCTGGAATAGCTGCCACTTGCTGGGATTGGAGCAGGTGTTTCTCTCATCACTCAAAGCCACCCAGTTGACATCTGATTTCCAGATGCTCTTAAATGGTACCTTGTAAGAGGCTATTTAGTACAGTCCTGTTTGTGTTTTTCTCTTCGCTGTTTTCAGGACATATATTAGTTTCCTCTTACAAAAAAATAAAGAAAAAGTTTGGATTTGAAATGAGCTCATACAGCTTTTTAGGATATTACAGGATGTATATGATGATATTTACATCAGGCTGCAACTTCTGAAGTTTAATTCTGTGGCTACAAATGATTATACTCATGGGATGAGCATCTCAGCAGTGCTTATCTGCAAGCTTTTAATTTCATCTGTCTGATTAGCACTGTTTACTTTTTCACCTGGCACCCTGTTACTTTTCAAGCTTTCACCTGTGTTTGTCCTCTTAGATGTCCCTAATTTCTCTCAATTTTCTTGACATCTACAGCAGGTGTCTTTGGCCTGAATGCTCCTCAACACCTGCTACCTTCTTGCTGATTCCCTTTTAATACGTATCTCAACTGCTACATACTGGGGGGGGAGAGTAATGTAATTGTTTTTATGTTATGTGAAAATTTGTTGTGATTTTTTTTTAATAGACAAGCTAATCTTCCAGTGGAAAAAGAATAGATTCCTTCTCCACCTCATTTTCACTTGTTTTTTTTTTTCTTTCCTGTCTGTATGTGAAAAAAAGCCCACACTACAATTTTATCCTAGTAAATAAATGGGAAATGACCAATGAGAAATAAGATAAGATGCTGAGAAAAACTCTTTTACTTTCTTCTGCAGGAATGAAATGTCAGTACTACTTTGTTTTGCCTTTACTTGTCTAAGAGATAAGATGTAAAATATACAGGTTTTTGAAATGCCTTTTTCCTTGCATTGCAGCAGGTGAAGAAACAGATCCTTGAGGCTTTAGTTTTCTATCCGCTTCACCAAAAATAAACAATACAGTTGTGTAGCACTGGGAGGGTTATACTGCCCTGAGATTCTGAATATATAGTTGTTCCTCTGTGAAACAATAAGATATCAAAAGAAAGTTACTGCAGGTTCTAGACGTGGCAGTAATGTTGTGTCAGTGATGGCCTAGGATTTAAGAATTGCAGTGTTCGTGGGGACAGATGAAATCCTTTATGAGATCAGCTAGAATATTCTCCTTTCCAGCCTCTCATGGCTGATCTAATAAAAGATAGTTTGTTATTACAAGTCTCTAGACTTAGGCCTTTTTCCATTGTTTTTTTCCATCAACCTCTGTTGTTCAACACGTGTCATGAACCCTTTCTCTCAGAGCAGTGATGACTCCCGTGGATTTCAGTGAGAACTGTTTGTGTCCAACACCTCTGAAAAGCAGTTCAGTCCCTTCTGTCCCAGGCTGATCACATGGAAGCCCAGAGCTCAATTCTCCTCAGTTTGAGAAGGATGATGACATTCCTCTCTATTCTTCTATTTTGATCTTCCATCTCAGAGGAATTTCACGCACCACCCTACCCCCTGTGATACCCTCAAGCCATGAATCTGCTTTTCTCAAATAGAGAATAAGGACAGCCATTTCCCAGTTAAATGTGATCTGAAGTTAATTGTAATGGTAGATTTATACAAATGGTTGCATCTATTTTCATTTGATTTACTTTCACAGTTCTGACTTCTGGGTCCTTTGGCTTTGGGGGCTGTGTGGCTTGTTTGAAGTAGGGGTGTGTAAAAATAGCTGCAATCACAAAAAATAATTCTTTTGTACTAAAAAACATTTGCTTTTGCATTCTAATAATTTGGCTTTTTTTTTTTTGTTCACTGAAGGCTGCAAAAATCCTTTGAATAGTAAATCTATAATTTGAGCCCAATTCCTTGCCTTTCAAAGTTAGGAGACATATGAGATAGTACTTTCAACAATCAATGATGAGCTAGAATCATTAAAGATCTGTTCCTAATCTCATGGTATGTAAACTTTTTATTAAAACAAAAACAAGTAAAAAACCCAAAAAACCTCACAAAACAACAACAACAAAAAACCGAGAGAGAGAAAAGCAATAGTTTTAGAACAAGCCAACCTTTCCTCCCCAAACCAAAGCTGGCAAGGGGGAGATGGGCACCTTTTATTTTTATCTGACACAACCAGCTCAGTGCAAATTTTGCTACAGGGTTTTTTGAGCTCTCTGTTTTCTCACAGGGAATATTTTGATTCACAGCAATAGATGTTCTACTAGTGTGGTAGTAGAGAGAAATAAAGGAGAAAAGTATGGGAAATATCTGGTTCATAACAGTGTTGTGGTTTGAGCAACATGTCTGACTGGTATCCATGTGTTAAATAAACAATTTGTCTCCTGAATGTTTACAGGGAAGTAATGTGGCTAATTTATTTTGTGAAGCCACTGTGGTTGCTCTACCTTGTCATCAGAATCCTCATGGACGTGCAGTGCTAGGTCATAAATGAAGAGTGTTTTCTGATGGGTCTGGAAGGAAAACATAACAAACAAAAAACCCAAGTGCACCCTTGGAAGTTCTAAACTCTGAGAGATGTCATTTAAAAATATTTCCTGTTTTCTCTTACTTAGTCTCAATACGTCAGGCTCAGCTGAACGAAGAACTAAATTAAAACTGTCATTTCAGCTCATAAATAACAGATGTCTCACCCATTTAATTATTTATAGTCTTGAATCTTTTAAAAATGAAAATGGCTATACACATTTTTAATGTAGTTCTTGGTAATTTGCTGCATGAATGATAAGATTCCAGATAATCCCAGCACACAAACATGAAAAATAAAACTTTGACTGACTCGCTTATCTTATGTGACTGCTTCTTCAATCCCCTGTGACTTTTTTTAAATTAAAATTTAAGTGAAATCTAATCACAACAAAATGATGTTCATACACTTGCATTAATAATTTATCTGTGAGAGATCACAGTGAAGGTAGTGTGGACATTAGAGATTCATTTGCTGCCCGAAAATCAATGCTTTCTCTTTTTGCTGAGATTTATCTTTTCATCTCTGTGAACTGTGTTTGGATGGATCACAGGTCTGAAATAACAATGGTGAAAGAAATTAAGACTGTGCCAACATTGAAAAATCCAATACCCTACCCCCAGGAAAACCACCAAACCCTACTCGCCTGCATTCCTTGGCTGATGATAACATTATGTCACTTGCCTTAATGACTTCTTCTCTTTTTATGAACACAGCTAATCTAGTGAAAGATGAACTCAGTGGGTTAACAGGGATCCCCTGGCAGAGCACAGTGTGCTGTGTGTGAGCTGAAAGAGGAAACATACGGGTGTGGGGTGACTACAGAAAATGCAACCTGAGCGTTCTGGGAAAGGCGGGAATGCCAAGTACAGGAGAAAGATGTCAGTGAGCTGAGGAGAGCTGCTGGGCCTGGCTTGTGGATGTAAAAGGCAGCTTAGGTTTTGAATATGAGTGACTGGAATACCCACATAAGCTGATTAAGACTTCCTTGGTGCTTAATCAGCTGAACCACTATTGGTGAATAAATGTATAAAAGCATTTTTATGCATGCCAGGTGACAGAGCCAGAAAAATCAATCTTTTGCAAACACCACCCATCCAAACTTGGCTTCCAGCTCAGTGGGTTTTATAAATATTATGTCAACATGATATTGGATAACAAAGGAAAGATAATATACTGGCATCCATTTTCTCAGCTGTAGGGAAATCTAGCTAGCTATTGTAATTGAAGAATGACAAATCAGGATTACAAACAGATTTCTGTTCTCAGAAATGTTTGTGTAAGAATTGACAAAGGTAAGTAAAATAATGATTTAAAAAATCTGATTCAATTTGTGGCAGTGTCCCTTTAACGGTGTTTTGCACTAGTGCAGAATTACATATTGCAGCTTCTTACTAGACACTGCCCTTTGCAACTTTCTAGAAAATATTTTCCATCATTTTGACATTTCATTTAAAATGAAATATAGAAGATATTAGAAATTCATGTTCATGACAGGTATTATTTGTTTGACTTTGAAATACACAGAGAACACACATTAATGCACAGTGACTGAAGTGTTACAGGGATGTGCGTCTGCATATTCATGGGACTCTTCTTTACTCCACAAGAAAGTGTTGTGGAATCAGAAGAAGACTGACCTTTTCTAGAACTAAAAATATGTGTGTGCAACAATGAATAATTTAAAAAGGGGCTGGCTGAAATGCCCTCCTTCCCTATATATGTGTGTATAACCAAGAAAGAATGTTGTTTTTCCTTGCGAAGGTGGACAGTTTCACTGTGTTTTCTAACTTGCTTCTGTTTACACATTCAATACAGAAATTCTAATCCAAACTATTTTGTCATCCAGGTATATCCACGGCTTTTGGAGTTCCACTTGGGAAATATGAAGGTATTATATTACCTTCTGGGCTGGAAAACGGGTCATTTTAAATTTGTACTGAAGTATAAGCTGAGGGTTACTAAAGTGGAAGTTTCTTTTGACTTTTGTACTTTTTAGTTCTTTGAGAAAGATTATTTGGTTAGGAGTCCTTTTAACATGGGGCAAATTATATTTTTTATGCAAGAGAGGAAACAGGGACACTGGAGTTCTTATTAAAATGCACATATGTGCGTATCTGATCAGAGCAGCGAGTCGGTTGAAACTGTTACGAGTGTAAAGGAGTTTTGATTGACAACCCCTGTTTGTTGACCAGAGAAAGAAAAAGCCTGTTTGAATTTGAATTGACAGTTGCCTTCCTTTTTGGATTAACTGCTGCGTGAAGAGCTACTCTTCAGTTTTTGATGATCTGATCAACTCTTTTACAAATCCAACACATTGCAGGGCGGTGAGGGACACATTTTCATCTTTCTCTTTCTTCATATCAAGCATTTTATAAAGAATATGCTGTTATGAGGAAAGTTATTTTGATTTATACAGCATTTTCTCAATTTATCAACAATTTGTATTGAACCTGAGCTCAGCTGAGTTCCACATTTAACATAGTCACGAAATTTAGTATATAAATGTAAAGCTTTCATAATTCTGATCCTGAACTTACACCTGTGAGTGCTGAACTGTGTGGCATAGCATCTGAAGTCTTTGTAAAAATTAGAGTGGGAAGTTTGTTTATACAGCTGGAAGAATCACAGGCTTTCCTCCTTTGCTGAGCTGTTACTACTTTTTCCTCCTGCAACTCTTGTCTGTTGAAGGTGAAATTCTAATTGTAACTGATCACCACTAAAAAAAAAATAATAAAATTCTCTTTTGCCTTAACTATTAGCACTGACACTTTGTTAGTTGCTAGAAAAGGTGCAAGACTTTGTTGTTTGTATTGGGAATTGACTCAATCTGGTAACACTTCTTCTTTTGTCCTAAAAATATCTGTTGAACCATGGTGATTGCCATATTATTAATGAGGGCCAGGTTTCATTCTAATCTATGTAGTTCTTTGCCTGTGCAGTCGTTGCAAGTCCACATGAGTATCGAAAAATGACCTGAGTCAACTATTAACTGCTTATGTGCAACTCCTGAATTTACATATACGATTGTACAGTTTGGCAATACCCTGCATTTTGGTAGTGTTGATGACATTTGTTGGTGATGTGCATCATAGGTGAGACTGCATGAACTAATGCAGAATAACTAACTATATCATTACAAGGATGTAAAATCCTTCTCAAACATGATTAATACGTAGATGTCATTTTAACTGGGATATACTTTTTAAAATGTTTGATGGAGAAGGAACTAGACTGTTTCCCAGCCTGACTGTTACCATCTGGAACTGAAGTCTGTCTTTAGCTCCGACATCATGTTTGTAGGGTCCCCAAGAACTGCTGAATAAAACAAAGAGTCAGTAGGGAAGGGGCTGCATCTGTCTAGTATGTTGGTAGAAGTCAAAGATGATAAATCTGTTCAGCAAATTTGCAACAAACACCCAAAGACCAAACCACCGGATTAAGTCAATAATCCCTTCTCAGTCTGAATCTTATAAACCTTGTGTGATTGTATTATTTTGTTCAAATTCAAATTGTATAATTTTCCAACTTTCCTTTGATATTTTCCCCAAAACTTCAGTTTTCAGTTGAAATTGTCACAGACCTTACACTTTTGAAAGCCAGTGCTTGATTTTTTTCTTTGGCAAAATGGTATGTGATCAAGAGCAACTGATTATGTACTCTCCCTGCATGCATCAGCATGTTGATTATGTGAAATCTCATGAAGAATTACAGTCAATGCCAATCACTGTCTAGCTGAAGGTCAAATTTTACATTCCTCTACTGATGTAATAATTTTTCTTTTTTCTATAGTGATCTATAAACCATGTAAGGAAACCTTGGAATAAATGTTCTTAACAAAATGTATTTATGCTTTCAACTACTGTTTTGGCATGCACAACCAGAGTTCTGTTCTTGTTCAGCATGCTATTTCTCTAATGTTTATTGATACCCGAGAAATGAAACACTAAGAAGAGCCCCAGGGCAAGGAGTGTTTAAAGCTGAAGAGTGATGCTGAGCTATTAGGCCTGTTTTGTGCAAGGTCTGCATGTGGGAACTGCAGAGGGATGTATCCCTGCTCAGTGCAATTCCCATGTCATTATTCACATTCATGTTGACTCCGCTTCTGCTTGAGCATCTGGATTGTGTCACCACTGCAGATGATGCTTTGAGGGATTAGTGCCATGTTTGTGCCCTAAAAGTCCCAGGAGCTTGGCTCACTGGCTCAAAAGAGATTGGCCAAGAAAAGTGTATTGTTCAAATATCCTTACTTGGTGCCGTATGTTTTCTGATTTATTTAATTTACAGTTAACATATCTGATTAATTGCTACCTAGCAATTGCTTTGTAATAGGCTTCCACATGAAGCACTCACGTGTCTGGCAGATTGAGGGCGTCACCAAACACTTTAATAAGTTTGATCAATAGAAAGGTATCTTTCTGGAAATAGCCACATGGTGTAGTGAGGCACTGTTAACTCATGAAATGTTTGCCTGGTTAAGCTTGTAGGAGATTCGCAAAGTCAAAAAAAATGCAGAATAACACCCCCTACACCCCCAAAAGGAAAGGATGCTGGAGTATTCATTTCATGTCAGTTCCCTGACTTGAAATGTCAAGGCTAGAGATTTTGAGAAGGCAGTTAAGCTGTATCATATATGTGATGTCTACATGCTAATTACAGATGAGTTATCTTACAATAACAATTAATAAAAAAACCAATTAATTTTACTTAATATGTGGACTATAAATGTAGGATAGAAAGATTTCCCTCTGATACTTCTGTTAAGTTGAGATAAAAGGCTGCTCTGTCCCCCAGACCCATTCCCAGTTATCACCTGCTTAAGGACTAAACTTTCCCTTCCCATTTCTAATAGAGTAATATCTACCAGTTTTCAGAATGCAAAATAAGTAGTAAATCAATTTTACAGTCTTTTTCATAATGTTATAGTAACCCCACTGTGTCTACATGGTAGAAATGCAACATTTTCCCTGGCAAAATGGATATGCTTTTATTTTGCTTTCTGTCCTCAAGTACAGCTGTGTACAATGGGAAGCTCACTTAAAGGGCTGGCTGGAAACGTCCTAACAAGACTACGTAAAGCTTTGTGCTCTGAATCATGTCTCTGCACGTACAGGGACATACACATTGAAGGAACTTCATTCAAAGGTATCGATCCATTTCTGCAGTGGGATATGGTGGATTCAGGAACTCGCAGGGTAGAGGTGAATAAAGATTGCCATGCAACAAGTCTCAGTCAGAAATGGAATTTTATTTCAGCCTTTGTCTTCCCTTAGATGAGATATAGATAGAGGAGATTGTAATGAATTGACCAGTATTTCTCTAGCAGATCATGGACATATATTTATGTGTTAGACGCCTTAATGTTGCTAATAAGGAAGAAGCTTGGAGTGTTTGAAATATTCGCTTTGAAAGCTCTCTTAATGAAGGAATGGAGTTTTATTATTTTGTACTTCTAGATAATTTTCATCATGTGCTGGAAATAAACTTTCAAAAAAACCCCAAACCCACCAAACCTGAAATCAGTTTGAATTCTGACTGCTGCTCTGATGTATAGAAAGTGTAAGTTGGATAGTTTTCCCACCCGTGGTAGATTTTATTCCTCGGGTTTCAGTGTGAGCTCAGCTGATTAGAGCATGGTGCTAATAACATCAGGGTTATGGATTCAACCCCTGTAAGGGCCATTCCCTTAAGAGCTGGACTCAACGATCCTTGTGGATCCCCTCCCACTCAGAATATTCGGTGATTCTGGGATCAGATTCCCAGTCACCAATTCCCTTTATTAGAAGGGAAAGTGGTGTATTGTGGGAGGTAAAATCCATCTGGAGGTACCATTTCACATTTGCTTACGCATCCTCACAGTACCTGTAGTACACCAGCAGTCATGCTCTAATAAGTATTTTTCCCATGCTCAGGAGTGGAGAGGAATGGATATTTTACTGAACAGCCAAGATTTCATGAAGGGACATTTTCTTACAAATTCTACAAATACCAAATCTTATGGTGTTACTTAAAGGAGGACGTGGTGAGAGAAATAATTAAGTATTTCTTATGATAGTGAAGTCCACAGAAACACAGGTTCTATTATGTGTCAGCAGCCCGTGGCCAGATTAAACCCAACACTGTTTTCCTGCAATTTTATAAATAAACAGGATTTTACCTACACAAAACATTTATACACTAGTAGAGGTTTCTCCTGATGTGCTTTATGCCAATGTGATTCTTAGCACTGAACTGATTTTCAGCGCAGAATCTCTTTTCTTGTTAATATTTAATACTGGTATGAAAGGAAGGCAGAAACAGTATTTCTCATTATGAAGTTGTATGGTCAAATTGATGCCATTCTAAGAGAGATGGCATTTCTCATTTAATTTCTTGATTTGCATAATTTAGATATCAAAAGTCAGTGTGGTAAAAAGTGTGGTACCTTAGTGTGGTCTCTTTTGGGACTGCTCTGTCCAGTGTCAGTCAGCAGGATGATGGAAATGTCTGTTCAGTCCAGAACTGGGAATTCAGGATTATGGATTTCTTTCAATTTAACCATTCCCAGGATTACATTGTACCTAGCACCAGTATCCTAGCTTCATGATTTGAAAAATTAGATTTGAATTCTTAATCTTTGTATGAAGACAGTATTGTTGAAATAATTATTTTCTTAACTTGGGGAAATATCCAAGGTCGCAGCTGGAGGAACTCATATCTTTAAGAAAAGCATAAAAAAAAAATAGACAAAAAGTTTAAAAATTCCAGGATATGCAAAAATGTTCACCGTGTGTTTCAATTTTAACCTGAATTTTGCATATAATTGTGTAGTGAATTTGAATGTGATAAAATCTAGTGCCCTATCTTGGCCAGAACAGACAAATATATTTTGCTACATGAGATCAGGGAATTTTTCTACATGTGATTTTCATTTTTCCATGCATGTAATAACGTTTATAGGAAGCTCTCATATGTTTTTTTAAATTTGAAAATATTCCTTAACTTTTGTAAAAGAGCCTGCCTGGCTCATGAATTTGATCTGAGCCAGCCAGACTCAAGGTACCTGTGCATCCAGGCCTGGCAAAGCTCCACAGCAGGAATCTGCAGCCTCACAATGAATTAATCTTTTCTGAGTCCCCACCTTTAGAAAATTTACAGATTTTCAAGCAGCTCTAAATTATCCACTAAGATCCATGTCTAGCACGTTCACACTCTTTTGTGTCCTGGCACAGGTAGTTTTGTTGTTAAGCAATAACCTATGCAAACCTGCTTCACAATGGGCCAGACCTTACTTTAGGAAATCCATTTTGCTTGTGTAAGTTTCTTTGGTCCTTTATGATGTTTTTTTAGGTTCATATTAAGTAGACCTTTGGTTTCCTGTGGGTTTTTTCCCCCCTTTATTAAAGGAAATTGTCTCATCAGGGCATATCAATAAAACATTTTGCATAAGCTGGAAAAATCAAACTGTGGATATGCAATGAATATGCTTTTTTTCAGGACCGAGCAAGTCACAATAAAAATACTGGCTGTTTGGAAAAAAAGATTAAAATATGGAAGTAGGAACAGTCTATGCATAGTACTCCTTTGAGCAACTCAATAAGAGTTGAATTGTTTAGTCAATTATTTCATCAAAAATTATTTCTTTGTTGGAATTTAAAATTACTGCTTCTGTACTGTAATTGAGCACGCATATACCTTGTGGCTTTATAAGTATTGTCGTTAGTTCAACTGAAAAGAAAATGATTATGGCAGGTGGCAAATCAAAGGCTCTCGGTGATATTCCGGTATTACTCACAGAAGATGGGTGAGATGAGAAAAATGTCACTAGGTCCCACAGAGGATCTATCTAGTCCAGCAGCAGATTCTCATAGAAAAGTATTGGAAGACCCTTTTGAGAAAAGGGTCATTTTATATTCTTACAGCTTATGGCAATCAATAGTTTAAGGACTTCTAAGTCAAAAGTTATATCCGAACTGTCGTATCAAATATCCACTGATAGACCTATCCTCGAGGAGTTTGTCTAAACCTTTTTCAAGACATTTATAGTTTAGCCCTTGCAACACCTACGGCACAGATACAGTTTTTCACAGTTGAGTTGTATGTTGTGTGGAGAAATATTTCTCTTGGTACGTTCTGTGCTTCATACCTGATAATCCAGCTCCACAGTCCTGTTCATGCTCTCGGTGCCCATTTCCTTGCCCTGCTCCAGTGTGAGCCAGCCTGGCACTTGACAGGGAACTTGTGCTTTTAGCTGCTCAAGCAACAGTGGGGAACATCTGAGCTTGGCTTTCATCGTGGGTGAAGTCTCGCTGAGCAACTTTTCTTGGTTCTAATAGATATAACTGTTGTTGCTGCGTTGTGACACTGGTATTCGTTTGGATTATTAAGGATGAAGGTCTGGAAATTCTGAGATTGTGAAAACAGTGCCTGTGATTTGCATATTGTTCAATATGCAGAACTCTACTGCATTAAAAACACTAAGCTGCATATTTGCACCATAAACATTCTGTGAGATTGTCCCCTGGGTCACTTCATCCCCACAGCCCAGCAGATCATTTGACTGGACAGGCTTTCTCCTTAAGCATTTATTTTTGCAGATATGCAAGTTTTGCCTCCTAAGGCATATTTCCCTTGAAGTTGCTTTGCCTCACAGACGAAATTATTTATGGCTACAATAGCTTTGATGATTGTTAATGGCATATACTGCTTTTATAAAATGCTTTTCCCCCTGCCGCCAAAATGTTTCAGGAAAATTGTTCTTAGCTCCAAAACTCCCAACCATTCTCTCTGTGCCAGGAAGACTCAGAGGAGAGTCTGTGTTTCTCAATAGCAGCTTTGTGTGAAGCTGAGGATGAAAGAGAGGATAATGTGCCTGTTCCTGGTTCAGCACTTCTAGGCCACCATACAGATTTAAGCAGCTGCACAAAATCCTCGCTCAAGCCACTTTGGGTTTGACTCAAATCCTTCTAGAGATTGATTTCACAATTTAGATGATATTTAAAGTTATCCTTGTTCTTCCTTATTTCATCTTGTGTTTGGTTTGGCCCAGTTTTTCCACCTCCAGACAGGTTCATTCCAGGAAAAGGCTGTCTCCCAAGTGAAAGCACCCAGTGCAGGCCAAGAATATTGATATTATGAAGAGCTGCTGTCTCAGTATTTAGCCAGAGGAGGATTATCCATTGACGTGTAGATTGGTTTTTACTGCTGGCTGCAGCAGAAACACTGCTGCTCTGCTCTCCAGAGTTTTACTCCTTTCTAGAGTACTAAAAGGGAACTGTAAGTGTGAGTCTATCAAAATAATGCCACACCAGGTATACGTAGTAAATACCTGAGTGGATGAAACTGTGTTCATCTTAATAATTCAAAACTTTAATCATATTTTTTTCCATTTTATTGTTTCATATGATATGCCCCTGCTTCTAATTAAAAATGTTTCATTTCTAGTTCTTGTGGATAATATTTGAGATGCAAACAGCCACTGACTTTTGGTACATATTGTTTAGAATTTCAATTTCAGTTTCATTGGATTTATCTGTGCATGTAGTTTGGGTTTTTTTTTGTTGTTGTTGTTGTTGATCATTGCATAAATATCTTCATTCCATAAATTCATAATCCAGTATATTTGAGAGATGGTTAAAGTTAACACAGTCTTTAGAGTTTGGAAAATTGCAGATAAGAACTGTATAATTCTATCGTGGCAGCATAGAATCAGGAGTGAATTAGGAAATCTGAATTTAAAATAAGCAAATTGCTCACTATCTGTGCTTTACTAGTGGGTAATTTGAAACATTACTTATTTATTGCCATAATAATTTATTAATAAAAGTATTATTTATTTATGACATATCCATGGGTTTGCTAGGCAACTCGTAAAATAAGACTGATATTTACCAAGAAGGGCTTACATGCTTAGATTGTATAAAATCCCAGTGATAAATGGCAAAATACCATCTGTCAGTCGAGGATTTTGGTGCTTGAAGACTGTTGTAAAGTGTAGGAAAAATGTAATTTTTTTCTTAGTAGTGGAATTCTATTAATGTAATTTTGGATTTCTGCTTCATCACTCTCATTTTCTAGTTCTTATTTGATCTGTTTGAATATTTTTCCTAATTCAATACTTGATTCTCATCACTGTACGTTGTGGGGGGCACATGAAAGAAGGACAGTCATTTTTGTATTTGAAGGTAGAAATGCCTTAAAAAATTGCTATGTATCTTAATGAATAGTGAAGTCAAATGGTACTACATACAATACTTTTGAAGCTTAGCACTTCGAGTATAAATTTGAGAAAAAAAAAGTTGAAAAGCTGTCAGGTCAGGGATTTTTTGCTTGGTTGGTTTTGTTTTGTGGTGGGTTTTTTTTTGTTGTTGTTTTTGTTTGCTTCGATTTTTTTGGGTGTGCTCTAATGTTTATTTTGGACCACAGACTAGAAAAGTGGAAGTAAATGCATATAGTGATGATTCTTATGTATTTCAGTAAATATACAGATTTTTTGGTTAAGACAGCTTTGGTCCAGTAAAATGAATGCTGTGAGAATTTACTTAACTTTACATATCCATTTTTCAACTGATAAGAACACTGGGACTGCTAAAATCAGACTTCCCTTCCTATGGCTCAAAAAATATCATGTAACAACAGATCTCTGCCTTGATATTTAGATGATGAATTTTTTATGTTTCAAAAATCACAGTAAAAATGCTGTTTGTTTTAAACTAAGGTTTTTAGTAAGAATATAAGTTCTTTTTCAGAAGAGTGTCTTAAAGGCACAGTGCAACTGGTGGTGAGAAGTAGAGGGAAATGGTAGGTCACAGGGCAGGGTGCCCAGTAGTTTTCAGTTAGGATGCTAATTTACAGGCTCTGGAACCAAACCATATTATTTCTGCCTTGTTTGAAAATCTTTAACACAAATCTTCACATTCCAGGTAAATCCTACAAATCTGATCAGTTTTCTGATTTTTATAGATGCACTGAGGGAATGTTCTATCTGAGCTACTCTTAAATGTTTACTTTAGGATGAAATGAATTACTAAGTTCCATTGACTTTTAACTCCATTTCTATTTATTTTGGAGGGTGCCCAGGGTGAGAAAAACCCACAACCTATTTACAGAATGTTAAAGGTATTCTTAAGTCACATTAATGGTGACCTGTAAGTCTCAAACTTAGTTTTATTGTGTTAGCATGTATACTAAATTGTATAAATCTCCAGTTTCCTTCAGATTGATAACCATGTAAGAATCTAAGGCTGTATTTCAGGTATTGAAGCATTGTAAATTCATATGTGGCCACCTGATGATCTATTGGCTGAATCAAACCTTCCTGTTTGATGACATGGACAGCCCTTAAAGCATGTGAAACAGCTGGAAGGCCTGAGGACCTTCAGCTGTGAGTGACCCAGGGTTGCTCATATCCCACAACTTGAGCTGCCACATTTGGTCGTGTAATAACCTGGTCAGCTGATGGGGGCCTTCACTTCAGTCAGTGCAGTTAATAGAAAACTTTGTGACTGGCCCTGGGAGGAGAACAGGAGACATTATTTTGATTTTTGGAAAAGTCTGGAGGTTGCTGAATCAGCATCAGACTGTCCTTTAGTAGATGTGTATTCATGATATGGCAATTGTTTGCACTGCTTTTTATCTGCCGTTGTGGCCAATAGCTTCTAATTTTTTATTTTACTCAAATTAAATGATAAAACTAATTTAAATCCACAAAATCTGTCCTTGCTCTTTTTGTTTCCTGAAGTTAAATTGATCAAGAACCAAAGAGATACACAGTTAAATGCAGTCTTATTCTAAATACTTTTGCAAATAGGTATATGTTTCCATGACCAAAGTGGTTGCCTGAAGCCCAAGATAATTATAATCTGAAATGAAAGAGTAGTTAGCTCCTTTCTTGCTGAGATGGGAGTCCATTAACACTGTTAACAGACTTTGCTGCCTTCTAACATTACTCTAAAATTATAAAGTCTTTTAAATGCGTTCCTTAACTCATGAATGCATGACACAATCTGGCGTTAAAGATATTTTAGTGAAAAAAAATTCTTCTTCTTTAGGTTGTATCTTGTGAGCAAGTGACTATAATAAATTGATGTGTTGTATATTGCATGGCTTTAAATATTGTAGCGGTATGAAATAAGTTAGAACTTGAATGAAGAAGACAGGATAGAAAAAGGATAGAATCACCCATGTCAGAGAGAGAAGGAATGTGTATTCTGTGTAGCTTTCTTAATATTTGACATGGATTTTGATTGTTTTCTGACACTCTTGCAGCATCTAGCCACCTCACATTATTTACAATGTGGCACTTGATAGAGAATTTATTTAATAATTGCAATTCATTTAATCATTAACTACGCTAATGCCAAAACAAATCCACCTTACAACTGTGAATCACAAACCCACTGGGATGTATCAGTCTATCTCTGCCACAAAAGCTCACAGAAAAGATGGCCTTTGCAAAGTGTCTTGAATATTAATGAATCAGGCCCTAAATTTTACAAAGCCAGTGCAGTTGGAAACTAACATCATCCTTGACTGACATAATTCTGTTCAGGCTGGGAAGTCAGTTCTCACCAAATGAGAATTTGACTCACTGAGTGTTAGGTTTGTGATCTAACATCTCATCTGCTGCATCGAAAATGTTTACACTCTTCCCCTTCTGATGCTAGGATTTACCTCTGTGCCTTTTCCAAATATAATTCCAGTCCTCAAATATTTATATGCAGGCTCAAATAATCTAATTTTTTTTTCTAAAGGCATTGTGAAATCCTCCCTGGCCATTTCCAAAACCAGTACTTTTTCTGGTCTTAAACAGTACTGGGGAAGTTAAACAGAAGGAATGGGGTCCCCTGGTCTGATGTGCTGGGCTTGATGTGCTGCTCCGGTGTGTGCCTGGCAAGAGCTTGGTGGAGAAGAGTGGAAGAAATGCAGTGGGTCTTTTAAGGTATCAAAGAACTGCAGGCAGAAAAGAACACAAGAGATTTCTACCCCATCCTCATAAGATGTAAAAGTCATTAAATGGCAGCGTGATTCAGTGTTCTATGTTTTCAAAGCATGTTTCAGTTTGGTGTTGCTTCTGTGAGCAGAATTGTTCCTTACTGCCGAAATCACGATGGTACTTCAGCCGTGGCAGCGCTGCCTGATGAGCTTGACCAAAGCATGCCCAGGGTGAGGGAACCTGCGCCCCTCATTACACACTGAATTTCACACTGCAGGATTGTTTCCTGGTGGTTTTCAATCTTCCTTCCTACAATCAGCATAGGGTAATAAAATTGTTTTCAGAGGTGGTAGTTTGGGAGGGGGCTTCATCAAAGCCTTACAAGAATTTTTGTGTATTTAAAAACAGCTGTCTTGATAATAGGGTATACTTTATTGGTGTTCTTGCAGCCATTCTTTTTTTATCCTTGATTGTTCACTTTTGTGTTAGAATGACAGCCCTGAGATGTAAATTAGATGCAAAGGAAGCAAAGCATAATTTCTGAATTCCTGACTGGCAAGCAGAGTGATAATGCAGAGGGTAGAGAAGTTTCAAGGGCCATGACATTGAGAGTCTTCTGGGGCATCTGTCAGTACTTCACAGTGTCAGCTGACAAGACTGCAAATCTGAATGTCAGCTTTTGGTCCTGAATCTGGACAGAACTGGGTGATACAGGGGGATAAAATCAGCCAGCTTCTTTGCGGTTAAGTCATGGTAGGATTAAAAAATCTTTGGTCTTCCTGTTCTATGTAAGGTTTTCTGTTGCATTCATCCCTGTTCACTCTGAGTACAGAGCAGATGTGCTCGTGGAGATCATACACTCTGGTCACAAGTGACAAAAGTACCTGATAAGAATGCGTGCTACTGAAATGCAAGACGTAATTAAAACAAATCTGCCCTCACTGAAGTCATACAAAATAAAAGCTGCTAATGAAAACATTTTATCTTTATAATTGTTCATTCATGACCACAGGCTAATGTAGCAGAGCCAGGGACAAGGGGCAGGATACAGGAAGACAGGATGATATCAATGGTATTGCAAAGCCTTTTCTTCCCCCCTTAATTTCTGCACAGTGACACCGCAAGGCTGGGCCTTGTTTATAGGCAGGAAGTAAGATATTTTGCCATCAGAGCATAAATATGTTCAATTTCCGAGTTATCATAAAATTGCCAACTGTTCTTTCTGGAAATTCTCTGCTTGTTTTTATCTGCAAGACATGCATTTGGAATGTTTCTGTTGGTGGTCATGCTGTGGTAACAAGAAGCTTCCACCTCAAGGCACTCCGAGTTACCCACAATAACAAATACTAGCATAATTACCTTGAAGACACTTAGAGCTTCCTCCTTTTTATGCCCTATACAAGGACAGAGAGGTGAACTAAGCACCGCTTATCTCTGCTTTCTCACACAAGTGAATGACATCTCTAATGTGAGCAACAAAGGCAAAGCTAAAATTATTACAATTAATCAGTCGTTCAATCTGTGCTGAAGGAGTGGAGCAATTCAGAGGATGAGGGAGAAAGCAGAATGTGCGGGCGTCAAGAACTGAGGACACAGATTTATTGAATGAACTCAGCTAAGAATCACGTGTGCAGTGGAAATGTACCCCGCTGCATGACAGGCAGTATCTAAAGCTTTCCTGGTCAGCAGTTACCTCATAAGAAAGCTGCAACTGTTACTGGTTTTTGTCTTACCCTTGCAGCTTTGTTGTTGATTGTTAATCTTTTGTATTATTAAGATAGATTAAGATTTTGTATTATTATTAAGGACACAATTTTAGTGGACACTTATAGAAACGTACACCACCTCACTTCTTTTTTGTGGAAAGACTTTACCATTACGGTGAGATACACAAGGGCTGGAAGGAATATCCTGTGAGGAACAGTTAAGGAACTTGGGGAGTATCTAGTTTGGAGAAATGAAGTCTGAGGGGTGACCTCATTGCTCTCTACAGCTTCCTGGGGAGGGAAGGTGGAGAGGGAGATGCTGAGCATTTCTTGATATCCAGTGAATTGTTCAAATCTGTGCTGGGGGAGGTTTAGACTGGACATTGGGAAGAATTTCTTTACCGAGAGGGTGGTCAAACAGTGGATCAGGTTTTCTAGAGAGGTGTTCCCCAAACTGGTCAGTGTTTGAGAGGCACTTGGACAATGGCCTCAACCACATGACCAGAGAGCAGCACTAGATGGTGGCTGCAGGTCTCTTCCAGGTGAAACAGTCTGGTCTGTTCTATACGAGCCAGCAGAGTGGAGGCCTCAAACACAAGAGATGAGAACAGCCAGTCTGCGAGGCTGGTCCTCTATTCACCCTTAGCCTCATCATCACCTGCATCATCCTGCAGCCCTCTGAGCAGGCGAGGTGTTTAGGAAGGGACTGGGAGGAAAACAGTGATGTTGTTTTCTGTGGTGTTAATGAAGATTCTCATCCACCAAAGAAGGGTGAAGTCAAAGGTGCTTTACTCCAAATGTGATGAGCAGATAGCGGAAGATTGACTTTCCTCACTGAAGGCAGAAGAACCCTCTCAAGGCAGAGCACAAGATGGTGAAGGCAGCACCACATTACAGTCAGTGTGACTGAGAATGCAGCAGCATCTTCTGTGCACCTTTTTTTGTTATGGTAGGGAAAGGTAGTATTGTGGTATAGGAGATGATGGGAAGAGAGAGCCTAGAAAAAGAATTTCGAAAGATAAGAAGGAAAATAGATCATGGTTGTATTATGTAGAAATAATCTGTGAGACTGTGAAGAGTTCCAAAGCAGTTGCTGCCATACTATTTTATTTCTACAATGCCCAGTGAAATGCATATTCAGTTTGCTCTGTCAGCATTATTTACAATAATAAATCTTCATAATGGCATTCCTGCCTTCATATCCCTGTACTTGCCCAGGATTTAAGTCAGTTAGTCAGCAAATGAACATTATGGCAACATTCAATTTTTTAAAAATTTTCTTTGATGTGCTTTTTCCCAGCTCATCTGATACTACTGTTAGATCCGCTATGCTACTCTTACAGGGCAGCTTGGAGCCCACCAGAAGTAAAATTCTGTTGTGGAAATTAGAAGTTACCATTCCAGAGAACTACCATGTCTTTTGGTCTGAGTGGAGGTTTTGTGAATGATGTTGTTGTTTTTTTATTTAAATTTAAAAATAATTGGCTTGATTTAAAATATTTTTTGTTTATATCACTTTGGTGCTTTCAGTTTGGGTGGTTCCCCTTGAGATCTGGCTGTGCAGTTTTCTGGAATGTTACTGTTTGTGTTTGAATTCCTTTGTACTTGACATATCCTAAGGGTGCACACTCTCTCTCTCTATGGGAAAGGAACGTCCTGCAACATCACAAACAATATTGTCATTTGTCACCAATTCTTGGATGACTTCCAATATCACTTACTTATCTGAATAGAATTATTCTAGGCTCTGAATCCCCAAACTGAAGTGCCCAGGTAATATTTTCTTTTGGGATGCTGAAATAATAGCTCAGTTAGGAATTTAAAATTGGAGTCAAGGAGCAATATTGTACATATAGATAAATATCAGGGCACTACATTTTTCAGCAGGGGCCTAAATTCTTTTGAGGTCAGTAGTTGTAGTGGGAGTTTCCCTTACTAGAGGTGCACAAACCATTAATGTGCCTGCTCATGTCATGTCCTTCGCATCTGAAGTTTTGTTCATTTTGAGCTCTAAGCACATTATGTAGAAGTTGTCTCCTTTTAAAAGACAGGTAGGGGTGGGTGGAATTTCAGGAGGCCCCAGTGTTTGAATATCCGGGACATTATGCTTATGGTAGAATTGGTTGGTCAAATTTCAAGGGTCGCCAGAGTCAGTGGACTGGATGCTCATCATCAGCTGGAGATTTGATAGAATGAAATGTTTCACAATGTTTCCCCTCTCCTGCAGAAGTTTGAGTGCAGTGAATGGGTGTAGCTGAGCAGAAACGCTCTCTTCAGTTCTGCATTGACACTATTTTGTCTGTTTGGCTTCCGGAGCCATCTCAACCATTGCCTTTGTGAGCCAAGCTCTGCCTACCTTTGGGCTGGGTAGCACCCTTGCACCTCTCTAGCCAGTCAGAATGTTAAGTGGAGAGATCAAGATTCATGCTCATAACCCCTCTTCTTCCCACCTCTTTTATCTACTCATAGTGGAGTGGATACAATATTCAGAATATTTGGAAATATTCCAATGTATAGCTAAGGACAAAAAAAGTTAGAAGCTCTATCTATTTAGAGAGCCATCCAATTTATGAGTCTGGTTTCTGCATTTCCTATTCTTGGTTTCTTCTCTCAGCTCAAAGATCTTCTGAGATCACGCTCTTTGTTTATCTTTATTGCAAGACCTAGATGTTATTTTTATTAATACAACATAGAGCAAGCTGCTGTATATTTTGGAGCACAGTTCTTTGGCCTTGTGAGTGGATTTCTTAGATAATTCTATAATTATTTAATGAGAGTTTGGGAATGTCCTGCAAAAAATTGTGTCAACATAAAGTAAGATTATTAGTTTATTTAAATTTCACTAGAATTCCACTACATAACTTAAGGCAGGGAAAGAGTCTTAGATCTAATCTGAAATTGGTTGTGGCCTTGGTGGGGGAAGACATAGGAAAATGAGTGTTTCTGTTAGTTTAACAAGAACAGCCTTGTGTCTACCAGATTAATAATGTAATTTCTGAACATCCATAAAACAGTAAAAAACTAAATGATATCTCTGATTTTTCTAGATTTTTTTCCAGTGTCAATATCACCTTCAGTCACTGATTGCAGGAAAATGCCAGATGCCCAGCAAGTAAATAATGTAGCTCAGGCTGTGATTGTTAATTACAATCAGTACTAAAGAATTTGGTAGAGATGATGATCTCTTCAACCAATGAGGAAAAAAAATAAATCAAAGGGATTAGACAAAGAATGTTCAGAAAAGGAGAATAAAAGAAAAAATCCAAAAACTTTCATCTGTGAAAAATTATTGCAATGAACTTTTTGTTATAATGTACTGAGGGACAAGTGTTAAGGGGTAATTTCCCGAAGGACTTTTCCCAAACTCTAAATTCTTTATGCAAAAGAAAGTGCTAAAAGGTAATAATTAATCATTCCCATTCAAATCTTCTAGGCATTGCATGAACAAGATTTAGCTGCATAAGACCTGTGGCTAAATCCCATGCCATTTTGAAAAGGTATATGGTATTATCTCCATCCAAAAACCCAGTGCCATGGCAGAAATATTGGAGCCAGTTCCTGTGGAAAAATGGTAGTGATCTAAGGGCTGTCAAGTGCTCTAAGATATCATTCTCATTTTTGTGTCTTCACATTACTCTCAGGTTTTGGCTACAGCACAATGTGGTTCCTGTTTTCTGTTTACTGTGCAGCCTTTGATCACACAGGAAAAGGAAGGGACCAGTAGATATATGATGGACCCTTTTGTATGTAGACTGTTAGTTATAGGGTGGAGTAATCACATCAAGAATTATTATTTCATCATGTGACTACCTGAAATATTGATGTCATGTGACCTCAGAAATGACTGCAATTCCACTACAACTCCATAACATTAAAGTGTTTGTGCTCTGGCT
The DNA here is from genome assembly GCA_013397755.1 of Cnemophilus loriae. NCBI lineage: Eukaryota > Metazoa > Chordata > Aves > Passeriformes > Corvidae > Cnemophilus > Cnemophilus loriae. Next base: position 1,086,204 of record VZTF01009088.1, on the reverse strand, counting down.
TTTTTAAAAATTCTTTTTGTACCTTCTAAGACAAATCTGCAATGTAATACTGTGATTAAAATATCTATATCGTGTTCTTGACATATTATTGGCATATTACTGTAGAACTACTGCAGTAGAATAATGTGATGCTGCCTTTGTTTGTCAAAATGTCTTATTCTATTAGCAAAAGAAAAACCTCTTCTCTCCTGCTGCTGGAACGTCCCTATCCTCATGGACCCATGTGGAAGGTGGTAGTGTTTCCAGAGAGAAAACTTAGAGATTTTGGTCCTGTTTCACTCTCTCTCGCTTGTTCTCAAAAAAGTGTTTTTGGATGCTTTGTAGTTTGAATTGACATGGAGAAGGAGTAATTGTACATTGCTACCATTCACGCAGGCGTGGCGGGAAGGCACACTTGGCTGGCACCATCAAGACACTGCCTAATCTGGTTTTATTAGAAAGGGTCCTTTGAAAAGTGTTCCAGTGAATCTGACATGTGGAGTTCCTGTCAGGAGATGGGGACAGTCCTCTGTAGATATGATATATCTAGTATTTTAAAATTATGGTTTTACCTCACCAAATTAGGCAGGAAAGATTGTGCTATTTAAAAAATAATGCACAGAGTTAATGGATATACAGGCTGAACTTTGGGTCCAGAGGATCTTAAAATCCCCATGAAACATCAGCTTGATATTAGTGTCTGACTGCTAATTGCTTATTTAGTATTGAAGTATAACCTTGATTATAGCTTTCAGTATTTAAATGACATAAATATAAGAGAAATAATAACGAGGCTAGTAATGGTGAACAGGCCAGATAACTCACCAAGGGTAGGCACCTTATCTTGGTGAGGTGTTTAAAATGAGAAAAAATTTCCTCACCATACTTCTTAAACCATTCCTTTCTCTTTAAAAAAATTATTAGCTTTCTTTCCAGTTGTTATTATGTTTCTATGTACTGTATTGCTCTGTCTGTTATTTGACATAACGTAACTCATTTTTGTGGCAGGAAATACATAATACAGGTTATTTTTGCATGGTCTCTAAGTATGCTGATCTGTTTGACCTTAGTGTATTCCTCTGCCTAGGCAGGACTAACTTCACTTGCAGTGTGCTTGAGCTTGAGTGACAGAGGGCCCTGGTTTGAACTTCATGTGGTTGCAGAGCACTGCGATGACTTCATTCTGTGTGTTGCTGTCCTTAGCGTGATGGACAGGTGAGAGTGAACTTATCAAAAACTTACTGCATCAGTGGCGTTTGCGTGGTTCCTGAACTGCCTTCAAACAAAGTTTCCCATCTCATGAAGACTGAGGGGCTTCATGGCTGTGTGTCCTCTTCTGCTTGGGACTCTGAGAACAGCATCCCCCACTCTGCTGCTCAGGAGCTGGTGGGCAGCCAGAATTGGTCCCTTTGCCATTGTGCTTTTGGAGGTGGCACCAGCTGACAGTGCTTTGTAAATTGTACTCTGTGTTTAGCAGCCACCCAGGGGTCTGCTGAGGTTCTGGGAGGTTTTGAAATGAAGGATTGAAGGGAAGCTGTTCTAGAGGCTTTTACAAAAGAGATGAATGAGTAGTGAACAGTACTGGTGGGGCTGGGGTTCTTGTACAAAGAAGCAAAGCTGGATCTGTAGCAGTCTAAAACTCAGATAATTGGTGACAGCGCATCCTGTCCCTCATCTGCCTCTGCCGGAGTGCAGCTCGTGCTGTCATCTACTCGGAGCAGATTGCAGTGTCCTGGAAGTTCGACCAAGCTTCAAAGCTTTGACTATCACAGTGGAGAGCGTTGCCCTCAGCAGACATCCATTTGCTTCTAATGTGGAATATGCAGTCTGCAAAGTTAGTTTGTTCTTTTTTACAGAGTTCTGGTCTGCAGACATGTTCTCTAAAGAAGTGCCATGAAGTATGATGATAGCTGCTGGCATAGCAAGAGAAGAGAGAGTTCAGACTAAAGCCATTTAGTAGAAAACATTTAACAGTGCTTTTTAATTCATTAGGAGGAAAACACTGGGTCAGCCCTTTTAAAATTGTATTTTCAAAAGGGTGGCAGAAAACAGTATGGTATTTTTTCTGCAGGTTCTTTCAGAGTGGACTCCTTTGAGTAGAAAAGGGAAATGTATCTCCATTGTTCCAATGTTGTGTCAAAATATGGGGCTGAAGTTTTGCAATCAATTTGTCCTGCAGTGCTTTGAATGGGTGAGAAAGCATGCTAGAGCGGTGTGATGGGTTATGACTTCAAACCTTGAGGACCTGAGAGACTGGCTGAATAATCCTCAGGAGTTCTGTGCTAAGATACTGTCTATCCTTTTGGTACCTCCTGTGTTCTTCCTTTTGAAGAATACCAGCTTAATCTATGATATTCTGTATTCCTGAATTATTTAAAAACACACAATTATGTAGGCAAGGAAAATAATTCAGTCTGAATGTTCTTAAGAAGGCTCTGTCAGGTCACCTGTTTGACTCTTCTTCACACTCTCTTTCAAAGGAGAGAGTATGTATGAGAAGGGATCCACCTCAGATCCTGCTCTGGTGAGATGCTGCTCCAGAAAGGAGAGTCTTAGTTTTAAAGATGTTATGAATCCACAGGCTCTGTGGGCTTCAGCTTCTGTTGCTATGTTTGAGGACCAAATTTGTATTTGGAGCCGGGAAAATGCTGTAAAGCCATGTGAATTGCTGTTCAGCCCTGGCACAACTGAAAGCCAGAAGTTATTGCTTGCATCAGCCATGCCACGCATGTTTCTTCTTGCCAGCTTGACCAGCTTTATCAACTTAGATAAAATAAGAAAAATCTCACCTTGTTGCTCAACCATGGCAAGTTGAGGCTTTCTGAAAATTCAGACTTGTGGTTTTTTATTGCTAGATGGGTAGCTAGTTCTCATGTATGCCTCTGAAAACCTAAAAAGACCATAGAGTATTTAATTAGACTTTCCAATATGTTACTTCTGTTTAAAAGGAGAAGATTCAGGTAATGAGGGCTGTAAACCTGTGCAGAGATGTATGATGGTAAATTTCAACATACCCACTGGTCCTTTGAGACTGGTTCTATCTTTATCTGTGTTCTAAGCCTGATTTTTTTTTTTTTTTCAAAAAAATGAGACCTGCAGATTCTCAGTTTCCAGTAACTTAAATAACTAGTTTATGTANAAAAAAAAAAAAAAAAAAAAAAAAAAAAAAAGCCAAACAATAATTTCATTGGTAATTACTTAGCTGAAGATTATTAGTTGTCAATCGTTCTGGGGCTAAGTTTGTCGTACCTCAAAGACTAATAATATATAATTTCTTCTTGTGAATCACAGGTTCTTTTGGAAAGTTGAACTGAAAATCAGACTATGGATTTGCAAAAAACTTTCAGTTGTTCAGAGAATACTGACATTGTTAACATTAAGAGTGCAAAAGTACTGAGGACCTTATTGATTAAAGTTCATATCCAGTAGAATGGAATGTGACTGAGTGATTTTTATTACACAGAGGTTTTTGTGAGCATATCTTTCCTGTAGACAAGTACCCCAGTAAAATGCATTATGTCAGCAGGGGAAATGTTAGAAAGTTTCTGTACTTTTCAGAGTGGTGATTTCAGTCTAAATGGCCAAGAGCATTCCCATTGCATTCTGTGTATTTTTATGTCTGTATTTCGTTGTCCTGCATTGAGAACGCCTGGAATTGCAAAGACAATGGCATTGAAGTAAATGTTGTTAAAGCACTTCAAGAGCTTCTGGTAAACTGATTTATATGCAGCAGCCGTGGGTTAAACTGAAACAGTAATTGACCCCGTTGCCCTTTTCTGGTTGTTCAAGGTGGAGTAATCTCAGGGGGACCTGTTCATCTCTGCCCCACAGTGCGAGATGACTGCAGAGTCATTGCAAGGAATTCAGGTTTAGGCTTATAAAGATTTGTCACTAGCCACTGGGTATCACTGGGCTCAATAAAATCAACAAGCTTATAATTAGTCTGAACCATCTAACAGTAACCTAATTTAAAAATGCAAATAATAAAAACATCTACCATAACATTAAAAATGTCTTAAAATATTACAGATTCAAGTCACAGGAAAGAGTGCTGATCTTGAAAAGCTTGATGCCAATTATGTGCTTCACTGAATTAAAATGAACTCATATTATTAATAAAGACTCAAATGATCTAGTCTGCTAGTCCAACCTTTCATCACCTCATACTTTCATTAGAAATGAACTTTTCAATTACAAACTGTCTTCCAAAACCTAGTACTGAGTTCCAAAATTAAGTTTTCCAGACTGTGATTCAGTCGCATGAACTTAAGCAATACAGAACAATCTTGCAGTATCTGACACTGTTACATGTCATTCTTTCTTGCTGCTTCATAGGTCTTTTCACATTAAGTGATCATCTTGTTCGGGCCACTGACAGTGAAAACTAAATCCAGCTGAGCAGGGACTTTTAGAAGAATAAGGCTCAGAAATAATCCAGATATATACAAAGAATAACATCTATCAGAGGCAATATTGAAATCTGAAAATTGAAATGCAGCTGTCAGCTCTTTTGATGACTGCCAGAGGCAATGGATGGCATGAAAAATATTCAAGCAAGCTTTGTACCCTTTTTTTTTTTACAGTTTGAAGAACATTTCCTTATTGGAATATTTTATTCTAATGATCCTAAAGGAAATCCCATTGATTAAGTTGAGAACATTTGACAAGTGAGCCATTCCTGGACTTAGAGGTATTCTTATGCTGGGAATTGGTAGATGAGGGTTCTGCAGCTAATTTTGTACTGGAATTTTTGTTCAATGTTGAACAAAATCTCTGAAGATTTATATAGATATTCAAGCTACCTGCAACCCTCCTCATTACTTTTAATGTCTATTTTTTATCAGAGTACTTTAAAATTACACACCAAAGTTGGTGGTATTTGTCTTAGGTGGGTCGCATACTGCTAATCTGAGAGTTGTTTTAGTTATAATCAAAATATAGAAAATAAAAATTTTAAAAGATTGTCAACTAGTTATCCCATACACTTACACCCATATCTGCTATGGCGCTTAAGGAATTATAAAAAAAGAATGGGAATGTTGGAGTGTTTTGCAAACAGCTTCTCCGTATCGAATGGCTCTGCTGGAGCAGTTGCATTTTCTCTCCCAAAGCAGTTCATACATTGCGTTTGAGCTAAATAGATTTACTGTAAAATAATGGTGATCAATAAAGGAGAAAACCAAAAAGGTTAATTTGGTGTGTTCCTGGAAGTTCCTTTGAGCCGAGTTCATGTACAGTTATGGAAGTGAAAGTTTTTATTGGAAGCTTTTTTAAAATTTGAATGTTGTATTTTTATTTAAAAAAATAGTAAAAAATTTGTCAGGAAACAGTAAAAGACTTTGGAAAATATTCAAACAACTGTTTCCTTAAAAGGTAAGCCAAAAATACAAATGCTGTTTGCCTCAGAGGAAAGTAGTAAAATTATATAAATTACGAATCTAATAGGAAATTAGAGAAAGGAAGAAAAAAAAACACTTTAGAACAAAAGCTTTAGCATTATATAATGATATTAAATTACAGGATGTTTTGGTGGGAGGTGGAGGGGTACTGTAAGAGACACAGCTTCTGTGTTTCTTACTCCTCCAGCCTCGTTCCCAGATATCTCCTAGCTGAGAGTTGTTCTTCAACTGAACTTTGTCTTCCTTCTCCTGGATTTTACTCTAGTCTCTCTGCCCAGCACTCTACTTGCTCTCCATTTATTCTCCATCTTCTTTCTTCTGGCCCAAGTTTTCTGGGCCTCAGTCTGTCTTTTCCCTACACTTACCCAGTTTCTTTCTCCCTGGATGTCTGAGTTTGACACTGCCTCTTGTGTGTTGCTTGGACTTAGTAAGGAAAGCATTGAAATGGCAGCAAAGACCTCTTGCCTTGTTCAGATTGTTTGACTCAGATTTGGCACCGAGCTGTAATTGCAGAGAAAGACCTTCTCAGGCCCCTGGAGCACATCCAGTACAGACAGAAAAGTTGGGAAGTACAGCAGCTGAAGTCCAGGAAGTACTGGCTGTGCACAGACCACAAGGCTTGAAGTTGGACATTTTTGAGTGGCTTTTCATTGAGAGTGCAAAAGGCACAAGATCTCTGCCAGCCTGCGAGTCCTTATTATAAAGCATGGGACTTTTAAGAGAAAGGTCTTCAGAATCTTTTAACGTTCTGAGCAAACGCTATTTCCCATTGCCTTTTTCTCAGGAATGGCTGTAGGATTTTGACTGAAATTTTCTAGGAAATTCAGGCCACATCACCCAGATGATCACAGCTTTCTCAATGGTGCAAGTGATTGAGAACAGGGTCTTTACTAGGGGCACTGTGTCAACCTTCATTGAATTGTATTCTGTCAGGGAAAGTTTTCTCTGTCTTTCTCTGCAGGTGTTTATTTCTTAATTCTTCTACTTTTAGTACCTGTTCCTTAAAGCTTGTCATTCTCTTTGTCTTTCAGTAAGCAAGCAGTGACATGAAAATGCTTGACAGTGAAGTCTGACTCTCACAGTTCCGTTTGAAACCCAGCAGAGGAAACTTTGTTACCAGAGTCCTTTCAAATAAAAATTATTATTATGTGGGAGGAGCTCAACTCGATTGTTAGATTGCCAAGCTTTGTGCAAAACTGTTTACATTTGCAAGCCAGCAAAACTGATGTGGAACACTGTGATATATAACCAAGAACGGCATTTTTCTCTGTCTCTTTCAAGATAGAATTTTTCCTGTTGTCTGTTTTTCATTAGAAGCCAAATGACTGCCATTATTTATCAGTTATTTCAGCAAATGTTAAAGGTTATATTGGAGAAGATTTTTTGATCTGAATTTTAGGTTTGTTTATAGCACCTTGGTTCAGAATTGCTGTTTTCATGCTGGGAACACTTGAAATCACTCCTAGATACAGTTGCATTGAAAATATGTATACATGTTTAAATTAGCATGTTTGTTTCTACTGTGATGAACACAATCGAGTATAGCAAGCTGGTGTGGCATGTGCCTTTCCACGTGTGGCTCTGCAAAACAGTCAGTGCTCCTCTACCTATGTGAAATATCTCAAACACTTTTATGGAAAGATATTAAATGCAATAAGTTTCTAATTCCCTGTTATAAAGTTTTGATGTTTTTTTTCTATATAACCTTATTTGTCTTTCCCTGGACTTGGAAGAGCAAGAAAGACGGAGTAAGCACAAAGAATTTGGAGGCACAAGAAGGACTGAAAAATCCTTCATGTAAAAAGTCCAGATTGAAGATTTGGCAATGGGGTATATGGGCATCTGTTCCTAGACACAGCCTTGTGTTTAGGCAGGGCTGACAGTGACTGAGTTTGGTAATACTTCTGGTCTGCAGTTTGCGTAGAGCCATGTAACAAAGACCACATCACCTGGCACTGACTGAGACAAGGTTTAACCGAGACCTGGAGGAATGACAGGATGTAGAGGCTGACTGACCTTCCCACAGGGCCCATATCCTTGAGCTTTTTGATTGGTTTATGTATTGAAGACAATGCACAAACTGTCTGTTCTATACTCCCTCTACACCTAAATGAAGTATTTTGTCCTCCAGAATTATTACTAAAAGCTTGTTCCTCTGCTTTATTAGTTGTTCCATCATGGGAAGATCTGCTTTGTCCTGTCAGCATGCTGAGTTTTCCTATTATCAAAATGTACCCTAACACCATTTTGAATGGAAGATGAAGACTGAAAAGGTAGCTTTGTCTATTAGAATTTTTTCAACTTTATAGTGTGGTTTTCTAAAGGGTTGAAGGTATTTGGTGACATTTACTGTATGTGGAAGAAGTTGGAACTGGTAAAAGATGTTAAGGGAGGATGGAGAGTTTATGCATCGTAAACATTTTCATAATTTAAAGTTTGTCATTTTGGGGCAGTCTGTCATAAAATTTCATGTCGTGATGACACCAACAGTGAAAATGCTTCAGCTTTCATTATTAAATTGCTTGAGCTTTAATAGCAAGTGGCTGTGATGACAATTTCCAGATCTCCTGGGAAAGTGTGGTATGATTCAGGAACGTCTGTCACCCAGTGCTGTCTTGCTTATGGTGTGGGTATTTTTTCCTGAGCAGTAACATTTGTCTGGGATGGCTACGTGAACTACCCCTTAAGAAAAGACATAAAATATTTCTATCATTTATTTGTAATTACTTATACTAAGAACATTGCAGCATTCACTATCTCAAAGGCAGTAGATGGAAGTATCTGGGAAAAAGTTCATTATTCGCAAAAGCTATTTTTGGAGATGGATATGGTCAATCAATTTTTTTTTTGCTGTATCATTTACATTAGAAATGAATACATGCCTGAAAGATAAAATGTCATGTAAATTGACAACTTCCCATAGCTGGCAGTGGAAAAAGGAGCATGTAAAGTTTGCAGCATCTCCCCCTGCCTTCACTGGGAACTGCTTCTACATACTGAGTTTTTCATTCTGGGCTCATAACTCTGAACTTCCAGACTGATTCTTTGGATTGGAACTGTCAGTTGATGGGCAGGGGGAAGGGAGTTTATCCATCCATCCATATGAAATATCAAATAACATCCGGAGATGTCACCTTGTAACGTTGCTGAAATGCCACGATATTCTAAGCAGTTGCCTGAAAAGTGTGTTGAAATGGAGCCATTTGCAAGTTCGCAGACATGTATTAATGGTTACTGCTGATAAATGACAATGAATAAATTACTTGATGGATTGCAACTTTTTCTTAGTGTAATATATTGTAAGACCTGCGACTTTTTCCGATAAATGTTTTTTTCGGTAAGCGTTTGTGTGCTTTGGGTTGAGTACAGGCGCTCCCTTACCGCTCTGAAGTGGGTATTTACGAGGAGTTTACAAATTGCCACAGAAGTCTGAGCTGCTGGTTTGTGCAGGACGGGAAGGCCTTTGGGAAGGCCTTTTATCGTGGGGTATGAGCTCATGGGCAAGGCCCTCCGAGAAAATTGTCAGTTTATTTGCGACATGGGAAACATTCTTGTGCATGTTCGTACCCTGATATACCTGACAAGATAAATTGCATTTTTTTTTACTGAGGGATAAGCACCCTCACCTGTTTATGAGCAGAAACATGCACAGTTACCATGGAATAAGTGAGGCAAATAAGTTTTCTCTTTAGCAAAGTGTGTGTGTGTCTATTGTCTGATAAGATTGCTTCAGAATGTAGTACCATCAGGCAATTATGGAACTAATATGGGAAGGAAAAGTTTCTCTTTAATCTCCATCAAATGCTATTTATAGAGCAAAGGGATATCAGTTCTAGATTTATTTTTGTAATGCTTTGAAGCATGAAGATGCATGCTTTTTATTCAGTTCTCACTGTATTTCTCCTCATTATCCATAGATGTCTAACCTGTCTAGTGGCTGGTATGAATACCTGAAAGCAGGAAATTAAAAATTCACTTTCTGTGTTCTTTCATGCTCATGAAACTCAGTAACATGAATACTTATTTAAGGAAAATACAAAATAAGAAGTAAATTTTTAAAAGTTCAAATGTATTTAAAATTTCAAACCCTTTCTTTTACTCTTTTCCTTTTGCAGTATTTGCTGTCTCTCTTAGAAATCCAAAGCATATGGGTTATCAGGAAATGGATGAATCTGTACCCTCCAAAGGCATAGTTCAGCTGGGGAAAAAATCCAAGATATGGAGAGCAGATATCAATGAACATAAACAATACTGCTGTGAGAAGAGGGAGTTGGGACTACCCGAGGCTCACGTAAATTCCTACAGTAAGTACAGCTTGAAGGTTACAGGGGCTCCTTCGGGCAGAAAAATCTTTGAATAGTGTATTTTTGAACAAAGTCATTTTCATAAGTGTTGAATCTGAATGTCAAAGCCAACTTGATCTGTGTAAAATTCAGCCAGTAAGCTAGTAAGTTCAAAGTGAGGCTTAATGGAATTGCACCTTGATGCAGAAGCCTTTGGCATTTTTGTGGCTATCAGTATTTTAGGAGGAATATGGCATTTAGATAAAATCGTTAGGAAGGAAATGAACAGCATGAATTGTGAAATTCTTTGTTATTTGGCAATACTGAAAAGCAGATGTGAAACACATGGCTGAGACAGACATTACGGAGGGTTTTGGGGGGGATTTTTTTGTTTAAATAAAAAGAAATTCAACTTTTTTTGTGAAGGTCAAATCCATAAAGAAATACGCATATGAGATGTTTTCTATTTAGAAATATTAGAAATCAGTTCAGCATTGTTTTGATATTTTCTTATTTTTATTTTGGCTGGGCCACACTTTTTCAGTCAAATCACTGTCCAGTGAGTGAGGTTTTTTCCAAATTGATTAAAGTCTGAGTGAGGCTTAATTTTAAAGCTGGACCTGTAAATCTTTATGATATGAGCTCAAGTTCCAGTAGCTAAACAGGATTTCATTTTTTGTTCATTGGCATATGAGGGGCAGGTATAATGCTTATAATAAAAGTTATAAAAAGAATTTTCCTGCATTTCTAGAGCTGTTGTCTGTACACAGTAGTACAGATCTCTGTGTTTCAGTTTGGAAAGCAGTGGCCTGTGACCTTGTACTCAATAGGTGATTTAAACCAACTTTGTGGTGTATGTTCTTTTAAACTTCTGTTTATTTTAAAACTCCAGAGGGACAAAACATCTGTTTTCAGCCTCTTGAACACAGTGAGCTCTCGATGTTCTCTTTAACCATTTTTTGTCAGAGCTGCTGTGATATCAAATCAGTGAGAGCTCAATGAGGTGTGATAATATATGATAAAGTCACTGAGAGTAGAAGGTGCCAGATTAGTTGCTTTCTTGCAGTATTTTTGCATTACAACTGTTATTTGAAAGTCTAAAGGAATATTTGTTTTCCATCAGGTGCTCGTGTTTTATTTGTTTCCTTTAGGATATCTGTTTGGTTTTTATAATCTATTTGCATCTGTTATAAGGTGATTATGTATTTAGGACCTCAGGATAAACCAGTAATTATCCTAAAGGTGTCATTGACACTCTGCACTGTTAAGAGTACCAGAAGACCTGTTATGATAGGCACAGTGGATAATCTGCTGCCCTCTTAATTAAAGAACCTCAGGCTTTTGTATTGGCTTTTTAACATTCATATATGTTTGGAAAACCCTTTTTGCGTCATGGTTAGCTATTACAATTAGAAGATAGAGATAACAATGCAGAACATATCTCCTGTGTATGCTGTCCTGTGCAACTGCAGCACTGTTCCTGCTTTAGATCCCTCTAGTGTACAAACATAGGAAGATGCTTTTGGAAGGCAGTTATACCTTAGGATGTCCATTAGCATTTCCCAAAGCAATTTGTGTCCTTTCTTGTGTGACAGAGATATCGATCAAACGCCTGGTGAGTTAAATGGTCGCAGCTTAATCATGTAAACTTGTGGATTGTGGGTTCTGCTTCTGGGAGTCAATGCTGTAATATTTCTCTACCCTTGACAGAGAAATCAGCGTCCTGATTTCTGCCTGCCTTCCAGTTGATTTTTCCAAGCTCTGTGCAATAGAACAGTATACAATTATGGAATTCTGAAGAGATTTTGTTACTGCATTTTTTCTGGCTGCTGTAGCTACTGTAGCCTGTACAGACTTGCCATTGCCCTCTTTTGTGTTAGCTGTTCTGAGAAGGGAGAAAACCTTCCTGCCGCTAAGTGTGTTATCTGCACAGATGATCTATCTGCAGAGTTCTGAGGAAAAGTCAAATGACAATATGTCAGCTTTTGAGTTCTGGAGAAATTATCCCACATTACCTTGGCAGTGGTAATAGTTTACAACGTTCATGGTCTGTAATGGGCTGTTTGCCTTAAAGGGCTTTGACAGTTTTGCTGAACTTAACATGTACTCAGCTAGGGGATGATCTTTCTTCACTACATCACTTGCAGTTTGAATAGGTCACATTTTGATAAGATGTGTTTGATTTACTGTGAAACTGCTGTATAAAACCTCCTTCTTGCTTGCACATTTCTCAAAAGATTCACTGTATTATTCTGAGAGCAAATACCTAATTATTTGCTGCTGAAAGCCGTGTAAGAACACCTCTCTATTTCTGAAATCCTTTGGTGATATCTGCCACAGTAAGTTTACATCCAAAATGAATAACGCGATGGAAAGTGATTTCGTTTTGTGGGTTTGTTGAGCTGGAGTCTAGCTTTGCCATAAGACAAAAAAAATAAAAATGAAGTCAGTGCCTGGTGGGGAAGGTGTGTGTTGGGGGGCTGTCGTCAGTGGCTTGTTTGACTCCATTGTATCCAGGTCTGGAACTGAGCATTTGTCGATGCCATTGATATCAGGTCAAGCTGTACAGGTACTTCCAAACCTTTCAAATGCAGGCGTCCTGAGAGAGTGCCTCTGAAATAGTTTCTTCTTACAATGATATTTCTTCCAATTGCATATAGCAGAAAATAATACGTAGAAGAAAAAACTCTGCTGTCATGATGGATGGAGCTTGCCTGTGCTCTTCTGACCAGTGTCATCAGATACTATTTGTAGGGCTGCCAGGAAGAAGTGTTTTTGGTAAGTGTTGCACTGCAGAATGGTCTGGGCTTTTCTGCAGGATTTGGATGTCTCTTACAGTTGTGTTCAGGGAGAAAGCATTGGTTATGACACGGCAGGCCTGCACAATGAGGTGATGAATCATCAGCACCATAGTGTTTGTGATTTTAACACCCCTATCAGGATCCTTGTATAGAGTTTGAGGCCTATAAAAGTTTGTGTAAAGAGAAAAAAGCAAAATGAAGAAAATATGTTTGAGAACATCTACTGTCATGTAAAATTTCTCTGATGGTGGATATAAAGTTAATATAAGGCTGACTCTTCACACATAAGCCTTTGAAGCAAAGTTGTCTGAAGCTGTCATGACAACACTAAGCTCTGGAATGGCTCACTTTGCCATTTTGAAGATTATCTTAACTGGGTGCCTCCATACTGGGAACATGAATGATGAAAAATAATGCTGCGTGAGCATACTGCACAAGAGAAGGTAATGAGTGTTTTAATGCTTAAGGAAAGGTTAATGAACAAGGTAATGAAAAAAGCTTTACAACAGAGAGTAAACTGTTTCCCTGGGTTGGTATCTGAATCCCACGCATAGCTCTTTAGCTGTGTCTTTGGCTATCCTCCAACTGGCAAAGCTACTTGTGGATTGTAGCTCTTTGTTTCTAAATGCATATAAAGTCCATATCCCAGCTCCTGTGTCTGCAAGCAGAGCAGCTGAGCAGATCAGCCCCATTGTCTGAGCATCTGACAGTGCCCATAAAGCATCGTAAGAAAATGATGATAATTCTGTTCCACCTGTTGTTTGGATCTAAAAGGGGAATTTTCTTAGATTGGGCCTTCAGCCATCCATGCTTATGTTTGAGAAATGGTAACAGACATTCTGTTTATCACTTGTAATAGCTGCCCATATGCCATGTGTTAGGTGTCAGGTGGAAGCATCCTTACTTCTCTGTATCATAGCAAGAAATACCATGGATTTCAACCTGGCTGAATTCAGAACCCACAGAGTATGTTCATTTGGCCAGAGGGCACCCTATTAAAAGGCATAAGGAAAGTCTCTTTCAATCACTAAAGACCTTTCTTGCTGTAATCCCTGCTGCTCCTGGGAATTTGAGGTGGCAAGTGAAACCAAACCTTTTTCTGGCAGTTCTGTGACAATGCCTCCAGGGCTGCCAATGTATTAGGGAAAAATTCTGCCAAGCTTTCCACAATGTAACATTTTTGTTCATAAATATACCAGCTGGTTTTAATGATGCTTGTGAGATATTGATGCAGAAAGTCGGGGTGGCAGAATCTTTGTTCATGAGTGGCAGCTCATGAACAGCTTTAATTCCAGCTGCTTAGAAAGGAACAAGAGACATCTAAAGTTACAAATGAATCAGAAAGTTTTTGCAGATAAATGAAACACCTGACCTTCCCTTCCACCTCCATGATACCCCTAATGATCTGATATTTGCTATACCAGGCAGATCATCCCTGTGAGCTGATGGGTGAATTATTTATCTATATGTCCATTCACAGCTCTGCACCTGTTTCAGCTTTTGACATAACTAGTGTTGATATTTCCTGTTGTTGGGCTGTTTTATTGCGTATCAGTCTAGCACTTCTGTGATCATCAGGAGTCTCTACCCTTGGTAAGAGACCATTTAGCTGTTGCTTGATAAATAATTAGTAAAGAACACATCAGCTGCTGACATCTTGCTTTATCCCATTGAATCGTATAGGGAAAATTTTAAATGTAGGAAACATTAATTAATGGATGTCTTTGCTGGGTTTATTATCCATTTCAATTTTCATAATGGGTCTGCATCTGAGAGAATGGAATATTTCCATTCTGAAAATGACTAGTGAGATTCATGTCTTTGCTTTCATTCCCTCTCTGTTTCTGCCTCTGCTCACCGTTCTTTCATAACAAAGCTGTCCCCTAGCTTGCTTTCTAGTGTTTCAGATCACATAAAGGTGCTGACATACAACACAGAGATAGTACATTTGTTTATTTTTCGGTTTACTGAATGCATCTCCCAACATAAATTTCAGTAGGTGAAAAAGATAACAGAGAATATTGAGCATAACAGAAACAGCGTTACAGCAAGTGAGTTCACGAAATCGCTTGTGCCACAGCTAATGGGATGCCCTTGCAGATATGCTGACAAAAGGACTGTTTTAAGTCCTGCCCTAGTTGTGCTACCACAAGCCACGCTGACTGCGGGGTGACGGCCTCCGAGCTCTGCAGGCAAATGCTCAAAGGGCAAGGGCAAACCACAGTACCTACTGCAGTGACTTGCAGCTGCAGCCATTGATTTCCTGGTGCACAAATGAGGAATGACATCAGATGAGCTTTGTGCTAGAGACTTGATTAAATTGAATGCTGCACCAGACAGAAAGGATTACAGGGATGTTAGGTTTCTAAGAAAACGTAGCACAAAAGTCTAGGCTGTACCTCTGTCAGTTGAATCTGACAGTATCGGTCTGCCAGAAAAACTTTTGAAGGTAAAAACTCTAGTCTGATGTACTTTGTTTACATCGAGCTTATGGTTGTTTAAAATGTGGGTTTGGAGCTGCATATGTTTGGATAGAGCAATCTGACTGACTTCTGGTATTTCAGATCTTAACACTGATTTAGCTTCTCATTACATATGCACAATCCACCAAGTGCACATTCCTGTCTAGGTGCTGTAAATTAGCTACAGTATATGAATCTCAGCATGTAATGCGAGAGCATTTTATTCATGTTGGAAGTAATGACTGCATTATGTGTTTCATGCCCAAAGAGAAATAGCATGACTTCAGGCAACAGAAATTAACAGTATGAAGCATTATTGTTTGTGATGTTGTTGATGTTTTAATTGCTGATCATTAATCTGTGTTCTTCAACTCCAGTGTTGGTGAAATTATAATTAGTCCGGTGTGTTTTGCTGAAATGTAGAAAACAATCAGTCTGCCACTAATGATAGGGCACGTGGGACTCTGAAACTGAGTATCAAGTCAGTACTTCTGTTCCACAGTGCATAATTCTTTTTTTTAATATTTATATTTCTGGAGTAAAATGTACTTGTCAGGAGAATAACTTACACTAAAGAAAACTTACAGAATTGAAAAAAAATCAAATAAAACCTTGCATATTTTATTTATTTCCATTTAATGACATAATGATGTAATTCCTGTGCTACAGTACAGTGGAAAAAAACTTTGGACATACATCGTTCTGGAAATGTAAATAATGTCATAGCTGTTCCTAAGTGTGGCCTTTACTTTCTCCTATAGGCATTTGCCTACTCAATTAGAAGTACATATACTCCACTTATTGTATTACTTTTTTATTCAGGCAAAGATCAATTTCATCACGAGTTGGCTCTCATCATAATGCATGTGCACCTGTGCATTCCTGAAATTTAAAAACTGTGTAGGTGTTTTAGGATTATTTGTGTTGTCAATCCAAATGTAGCTCTGCTCTATCATATCACATTCACTTATGTCAGTGCAAAAGGAGTTGAAAAACTGCAAATTTGTTGTGTGCCTGTACAACTTGATCAATATGAAAGATGTTCACAGAGGAAATATCTAAGGGCTATAAAGCAGCCATTATGATTTTGCATTGTCTGGAGTGGCCAGGCTTTGCCTCTGTGGGAAAGGTGCTCCAGCAAACCAAGATATGACTGTAAACTTCCAAAAATGAGTTGATGTAAATCCAAGTGTGGAAGATCCTTATTTTATTCAATTTCACTCAAATCAACTGGAAACAGGTTTTAATTAAACAAAACAAAAGAGCCCTTCAGAGGTGACTGATGAGTGTCCCACTGAGGGTTTTTCACACTGTAAATAAACTGCTTCAATTGCACTGAGCTCACACTGCTACATTTTGCCTTTGCAGCATCTATAACCTGATCTGGGTCGTGATAAAGTCAGTGAGATATTGCACCTGCTACAAGAGAGAGGCTTGAATCAGTCTTTTAATGAGGCAGGGGCCAGTTCTCATTTGGTGTAAATCTGTGTTTAAATAAGTTATCCTGGCTAGGAATCCATCCCCTTCTGTTTAAAGAATAAACTTCCTATTTAACACTAGCTCTGTAAAATGTTGATAACCTACTTTCTCCAGTTAAAAAAAAAACAAACCCAAAAAAAAACAAAACAAAAAAACAAACCCAAAAAACCAACCAAAAAAACAACCTGTATTCAGGTTTAGCACAGAAGCAAACAAGTGTTTATTGAGAAATTATTTGGTATCATTCTAAACCCAGATGTTTGCACACTAATCTCTATTATCAGTGATGATTTTCCTATTGCCAGGAGACACATGAATGTCAAGCTCCTAATGACTGATGCACTCTGGTTGGAAGTGTCAAGAGAGGGGAGCAAAGCCTTGGCTACTGTTTGACTTAGGAATTGTTAAAAGGTGCCCACTGTTGGTATTAATCCATCCCAACTGCAAAGAAGATTGAGACTGGATAGCTCTTCAAATGAAAATTGTTGTTTTAAAAAACCTTGGCAAATGTATATCTTTCGCTGGTACTGCTAAGACAACACTCATTTCATTGATTCATTCAGTATTATCATGCTGATTATAGGTCCTGCAGAACATCTACACAACCTTATCAGTTCTTTCCTTCCTTGGCAAGTCCGTTTTTTGTGTTTCTGTGAGATTACCCAGCTCCCTGAGTGCTGAGCAGTGGCATTTCTTGGCAGGATGTGACATTGCTTTTAATAAGATACACTTCAAAGCATTGTGCCACATCACACCAAATATCACTTGAAAACAGCATAAAACCTTTCGCTTTCATTTCTTTGCTTTTCATTTTTTACACCTTATCTTGGAAGCATTAAAGGCAACCAGCTTTTTGGCTTTCATGCCTGTCTGAAGATGTAAGTACAACAATGCTAATGCCAAAATGACTAAAGAATCAGAATGAAAAAGTCCCTGAATGGAGAAAGGGTGGGAGGGAAGCAGGAAAATGAGCAAAGAAGAAGATGAAAAAGGAGCACTGAGGAGAAAAACTATTTCTTAATTACACTATGAACTTTCTCTTGTGAATCTTGGATCTCACCCTAATTAAAGTAATTGGCATGTAGCAGTGTGATACAGATGGAATTCAGACACATTCTGTACTGGGCAAAGAGGCTTTAAATTTGCATTTGCTAGCTAGCTTGCAAAAAAGCTCTTTTTTTCCTCTTCCATTATGTGCAAAAGGAAGAGGGGGATTACATGGCTGTTAGGAAAGAGAAGGCACGTGAATGCAAATATCTGAATTTTTCTTTAGGCTCAGTATGTTCACCTTGCATTCAGAAGGAGTTAGAGCTCCTGCAGGGATGTTCCTTTGGTAAATCCTCAAAATATCTGAGACTATTTATTTGTTCAGGGGAGCTTTTGCCTAGTCTGGAGGTGTTGAAATAAAGTACCATGAAAAGTTTAAAAATTGACTGAAGTGTATAGTGCAGGACAAATAAAAGAACCTATGAAAAATGAGGAATAACCAAACCTGCAGGAAACAAGAGCCATGACCCAAGAAGTAAGAATAGTAGGACATGATAAATAAAAATACAAAGCCAAAGAACAACTTTGCTTGAACTTTGTGCTCATTAACATAAGATCCCTTCAAACTCAACTTGTTCTGTGATTCTGTGAAAATACCCACCCACAGGTTGCACCTTACTCACATAAACCCTTTCCCCATGGAGTGTGAGTGGTAAAAGAAGTGTGCATTGTATCTTTAAACAGATGAGGTTGCAAAGACAATGACCAGAGCTTTAGGTTGTTAACACACATGGGAAATACCAAATTTGTATTGTTCCAAGTGTGTAAAAATGAGCAGCCGACATAATGGAGGTGTGCTAGCTTTGTGGATCCTCCACTTAACACCCATGTCTGTGCAGATGTGAAATGAAATCAAATATCTCAGCTCTGTGTGTGGATCAGCTTATTGCCCAGGGTGACAGAACCCTTATTTGGGACAACAGAAGTAGACAGGAATCGTTGGGGACTAACACATGTAGGTTATCTGTGTCCATGAGTTAAACACAGAAACCGTAATCAAAACCACAGGACAGTTCCTTGGTAAAAGAGGATCACTCTCATGAGTGACAGTACCCTTTTTCTTCCCCTTTTAACAACAGTTAGGACAACACAGTGAATCCTTTGAAAGGTAAGGAATGTGAATATGGGTATGCTCCCTTCATTTCATCCTGTCACCTGTGCAGGGGCAGAAATGCACTGTTGTCTCCCGTCAGTGTCAGCTCTTCTGTCTCTGCAAGCGAAGAAAACCTTAGCTTTTTCTTCTTCCACTGAGCCATTGTCAGTTTTTAATTTCCCTGAACCTGTTGTGAGATCAAAGGAAGGGGTCATTGGATGGGAGAGCTGCTGCAGTGCAAGCTCAGCAATGGAAAACCAGCAGAGTAGCACAGCTTCCCTGTGCTCAGTGACCCTTCTGCCAGAGGTGAGGTCAGAACACTTGACCCTGCCATAGATGTACAAAGCTGAAAGGAGAGATTGAACTGGAGTGCCTGGAAGGAGACTCAGCTCTCCACCCTTCTCACTGAGAGCAGGAGCTCTGCTGAAACCTAGTGCAGCTAACCAGGGGTTTAGTTAAAATTGCACTAAGCTAACAAACTACAAATTCTGATTAAGAGGTAAAAAACTGTGTGTAAGTCATTATAAAACTTACTGTCTTAGATACTATTAAATGTTATTAAATGTTTTCTAGACTTTGTTTTTGATGAAGCAGAACCAATGGTGATTAGTGGTAGAGGTCACACATGCTCTGCATAAGTTTAGCATATTTCCTAGGTCTAACTATTTGGTAGAACTGCAGATAGGTTTAAACTCAGTTGGAGCCAGGGAGACACAGACTCAGATGTACTTTAATATGTTTTTTTCTGTCCTGACACTGTATATACAGGTGAGATTTTTCTTCTGGTTGTGCCGCACAGATTTTTGTAATTTCGTAAAAAGGCATCCATGGTTGGCACCAAAAATTGCTTTATTTTGAAAAGTTTGAACTTGAGTTGAATAGTTGCTACTAGGATGCTCCATGCTACTTACAGGAAGTAGTTACTGATTGATTTGTGATCTGTTGAAGTGTGCCTTGGCGTGGGCATCTACAGGGATAAGCAAACCACGCTTAACATGTGCAAAGTGAGTGTGTAACATTTCGTAGGCTGGGCGTGGTAGGTTTTGGAATGTTTGGGTTTTTTTGTTTTGTTGCTTTTTAGAGATACTGTTTTTATGGCACTCAGAGTTCTGAGAGGTGAATAGATGGTGCTTTTGGTGCTTAGAGCAGCATTTCCTGTTGTCCTTTTGTGTGTCTGACAGGTCTGGTATTTTATGGGGGAAAAAGTTATAATTTTTTTTTTAAGTTAGGAAAATAAGTCCAATGAATCCTGCTAAAAGGCAGCCTCATACTGCTGTCATTAATGGCTTCCCCTGAGAAACAGGGAAATTGATAAATTAAGCTTTCCCTCTGTGACAGCCTTTCACACACTCAAGAAGTAGCCCTACTTTAGTCTTCAGCAGCAGTAAATCAATCTACAATAGAAATACTTTCCTTTCCTACCCAGGTACAAAATATATCTAGAGACTTGGTGCGTCAGTTCTCTATGTTTAGCTCTAAGTCATTTTGGCAATCACAGGAGGCATAAATTTTGTATTTATGTTGAAATGCATCTCTAATTGAGATGTCTATATTGCTTCAAGCCTCTCTTCTTGAAAACCAATTAATAAATTTCACACTAGAACACAGTCTTTTTATTAAGACTCAATTAAGGAAGATATAATGAGGCCAAACTAGGTGAAGCTTTTAGTGTGTATTATACACAGATGATCTTAGTGTGTATTACAAACAGCAGAAAGATAGATTCAAAGTCAAATCTCACTTTGAACCTGTTTTCATCTAGCAGCAGTAAAATGTCCTCTATGGTGCCTGTACCAACAAGAAGTTCATAAATAAAAAAACTTAGCAAACTGAAATTAACATCCACAAGTAAGACATGAATTTTAGTTACATCCCCTGTGAACATAGGAAACTGATCCTTTGGTTCCAGACTTTTTTATAAAAGCAGATGTCTTATTTTATTAACTATTACCAGTTGCTACTAAATAATTGTATTTTGCCTCCATTTCCTCTTGTTTTTTTTTAATCTCCTCCATTTGCAAAGATTGTTGCAACAGTTGTTTTGCCAAATTGTCTTCATATAAATACCAAGATGTAGTATAGATTCTCAACCTTGCATGGGCTATTAAGCTTTAAAAATGCAGAGGGTGATACTTTGAAAACCCCACGATACTGTTTGGTACTGTGCCCTGTGATACCCAGAGATCCAAGATGCTGACGGGAAATCCCACCCATGAGAGGATGGCAGCAACAGCTGGTACTGACTGCTCTTAGTCTGTTGGCCAGGCTGAAAGAAAACATAGCAAATTTACCTAAACATTTGTCAGAAATCTGGACTTAGGCTACAGTATTTAAGAAAGTTGAAAGTATGTAGTTGATTATGATGTCATTAATGTTTTCAGGCAGAATGTACCTGAATTAAACGCAGGTTTATGTATTATAATTGGGTTACAGTATACGTTTTATCAATCTAGGTTATGAATGAGTAAGAAATGTGATGAAAAACTTAAAAAGAGAAGATAGAGTGGAAGGAAAATTGCACAGGTCATCCCTACGAATCACAGATGTGTGAACTCACGACAACTCTGGGTTTACTGGGAGTTGTAGATCCAGATCTATAAAGGTTTTGCCAGGTTTGAACCTCACATTATATATCCAGAATGTTGCTGGAACTGGGATTTTGGAGATCTTGGAAAGATCTATTAAACTTTATAATAGAGAACATTTTTTTCTGAGGCTTTGGTAGCAAGTTTCATTGTGGTTGGAAACAACATCTCTCATTGCAAGATGGATTCATTTCCAGGAGTTCTTAAGTTGCACGTACAGAATTCTCACTGTTTTCCGTTAAAAATATATAATAATTTCTGTGTAGAGTTGGCAGATGCTCTCAATTTCTCCTTATGGATAAATGGTGGGGTGATCCCTAACACCAGTCACTTGTTCTAAAGGGATTCATTCCTCCCTAAAATGTGGTCTTTTTGAAGACATGACATTAAACATTAGGCTAAGCGCAAAAAAAGGGGTGGCATTGTCAGAAGTGTAAAGAACCTGAGCCTACAGGACACCAGGTGCCAGAATAACTTGAAATTTTCAAAGGGCTTATGACTATGTGTTAGTTTATTGATCTTAGCATCCAGAATGCAGCGATAATTATGTTTGATTATAGTTCTTTGATAATTAATGGGAGATTTTAGGTGCAAAAGTCCTTCTTGTGTATATCGGTGAAGTTGTTGCCTTAAAAGTATTTGAAGATGTGGTTCTCCATTTCTCTTATTTGATGAAAAAGTAAAATCACACACGTTAAAAAAATTCCTTTGAAAATATGTAATGCATATGTACATTGCTAATGAGGATCACTGGAGTGAAACTTAGATGGATATAAATCTATTTTCAAGTATATAACTCAACAGAATTTACTTTTAGGATACTATTAAAAGTAATTTAAAAAAATAAAAATATTAAGGAAAGTTCCAAAAAGTCTCAGTCAGTATAGCTAAATGAGTTCTGTTGATAAATACTTAAAGGGCTGTAGAGGAGGTAGAAAAAGATCATCACAGCTTTCTGACTATATCCAATGATCTTTTTAGCAGGATTTGAAAGAGAGCACTCTGGCCAGATTCCTGAGCTACAATTGTTTCATCTTGTTTTATTATACATTTTAGAAAGTTTAATTATGTTAGCCAAGCCCCAATTTGATACTGACTTATTGTTTGACATATCTCCCACTATCACGAGATTTTGGGCCATTTTTAGAGAGGTGAACCCAGACTGAAGCAGTTGTTTCAAACACCATTAGGGAAGAAGGACACTTTCCAAGACAATGTGTGTGGCTGCAAAGAAAGTGGAAACCAGGATTTTGGAGTTTATCATTAAATAAACTTTGAGTTCTCGAGTGTATGTTCATTTATTTGTTGGATTTAGCTAGAGTTTAGTCCAAAAAACCAGGTCATTAGACCTTCACCCAGCAAGGCACTTACACACATTCGTAACTTTAAGTACATGAGTGACTGGATTCAAATCAT
Organism: Cnemophilus loriae; assembly: GCA_013397755.1. NCBI lineage: Eukaryota > Metazoa > Chordata > Aves > Passeriformes > Corvidae > Cnemophilus > Cnemophilus loriae. The sequence continues at coordinate 1,063,660 of VZTF01009088.1, read as the reverse complement.
GATGTTAAGTGTTTTGTTTGACTGGGGATCCATTGATTGCTTTTTGGCACCAATCTCATTCTTTCTTTAAATTAAGTTAGCCAAGAAATTAGAAGCCTTAGTTCACTTCCTTGTTCAGAGAACAATACCACACGTAGAGCTCTGCTGACAGAGCTTTGGGAGGCTGAGCAAGACCTTTTTTTATTGAAGGAAACAGTATTGTACATGACTTCTATTCATTAGTGCTTGGTCTGAAGATCTCTATGGCTCGCTCAGCTTGAGCTGGCCCCAAACATTGTCCCCTCATGAAGAATACAGCCATTTAAGGCTCTGATTTTCAAATTCAGTAGAGCAGTTACTCCTTATCTCTTGAGTCTTCATACAGACTGTGGAGGGCAATCAGTTCTTGTAAGTGTTTCTGGCTGCAGGTGTCAATAGTTTGTTTCATCACTTCGGCCAGGAAGTCATTTTGAGGCAGTAAGTGGCTTTTTACAGTGGCAAAAATAATAGCAAAAATGGTCTATTGTGTACAAGGGTTCATCCTGCCTTATCCAACTTCCAGATTGCTTGTGGGGGTTGTGGTGGCGAGCTACCTCTGCTCCTCCACAGCAGAGGCGAGGGGAGATGTCTCTTGCTACAGGGTAGGTCACGCAGCCTTTCCTCTGTTCCAGAGCTTTCCATCATGGCGAGATAGCCGGATTCCTTCAGGCCCTGAGCTCTGCCCAGCTTCTACCCTGATCATCATTACCATAATGTCTCTTTTGGTGATTGCAGGAGGCTTGATGTAGCTGCTATATCTGTGAGCTGCTTGGCTTCCTTTTCTGATATTCCCTCTTCACCTTTCTTTAAACAGCTTTAGTTAATTACCTAAATAGCCCATGTGAATCAGATTAGAGAATTTGAGAATCTTTCCATATGGCAGAATGTCTGGGTTTGTTTTCTGGTAAGATTAGACGGTTTTTCTCTAAATACTTCATTTTCTGCAAAATAATATTAAAAATAAATATTCCTGGCCCACCTTACGATTCTTATTTTCACGAATCCAGCTAAATACAGGATATCAACCTGTGTTTATACTGTTATTTTGCTTCAATTTCTTTCTTTCTAAGACTGTGTTAGGGTTCCCCAGGTGCTGTGAGCACAGATTGGTTTTTGTCCCTTTGCTGTTCCTCAGCAGCCCAGCAGTGCCTCCTGCACATTTGTGCAGGTGGGAGCTGTTGGTAGTGACAACTAAACCACACAGGGTGCAAGACCCTTGTGAGAGAGGCAAGGTGAAGGATCCATTTTTCATTGCACTACACATTATGCATGAAGAAATAGAAGGGGTTTTTTAATCTTTTTCTGTTTTGAGGTAGATATAGAAAAAGCAATACTGGACAAGTAAAAAGAGCATTTTGAATTGGAAGAACATTAGAATGCTTTGTGTGTGACTTAAAATGTCTTTGCTGGTTTTACCACTTTTGGTTCTGAAGCTGAGAATCCACAAGGCAGTTTTCTCAAGTTTTATTACAGGAAACTACTTTAATGATTGTATATATTTCCTGTGATTATTCTCATTTTTTCCACGTTGAAGTGCATCACTTGACAGAAACTGCTCATGACTGTCTCTAGAATAAGCAGAAAATGGAGTGAAGACACAGTCTTTGATCTGAAACACCAAGACATCAATTAAATGGCAGGAGCCCTTGTGGGAAAAATTTCCTCTGGGATACATTTCTCACAAGGCTTCTTGCCCTTGTTGGAAATATATCCCAGAGGAAACTTGGAAATGCTGTAATAGCCAATTTCTGCTGCAGATTTCCCAGTGAGAATCTTTTCTATTTAGATAGATGGTTTCACTAGATCACTGAAGAATGATTGTAAAGAAAGTTTCCCATGAGAAGGTCACATTTATGTCTTTAAAATTAAACACATCATTAAAAGGTCTTGGCTGAATCAAGGCTGGGGAAACATAGATCAGTGACTTCACATTCACACCTGAATACTTATGAGGCAAAATGTGGGAGGCTTCTGAAGCTTTATTCCTAATTTTTCCATTCAGTGCACTGGTTGGCAGATAACTCAATTCTCTTTCAAGATCATTGCTTTTTTAAACTTGGCAGCAACGTAACTAAACAAACTTCCCATACTTATTAATCCATTTCCCCTTTTTTTTGTGTGTTTTGATTTATTTTTTATAGATCCAGAAGTTTTTGCCAAAAATGTGTTCTTAAACAGACAAATGGGAGAATACTGGAGCTAAAAAAGCTGTGCTCACTGAATGCATTTGCCAAATGAGTCCGAACAGCATATTTGGAAGACAGGGATCAGTGCATTATTGGCCTGACTGGGGGCTTACGCAGAAATAATTACAAACTGTAAAGAATGGGAGTTCTATAAGAGTTCAGTAAGTTGTATAAAATCATTGCTATAACCCTTCATATTTCAGTCAGTGGCTCAGTCTCTCTGAACGAGCTGGATACTTACTTGCTTCCTCAGGCTGTTTTCAGATAAACTATACACATCTGCCTAAGTTGGAAGTGGAAGCAGACTGATTTTGACTGGATAGAAAAAAAATACTTTTTACTTTGAGGGCAGTCAAACACTGGGACAGGCTTCCTGGAAGATTGTGTAGACCCAGACTGTGTGGATTCCTCGGGGTTTTCAAAACCTGGCTGAGAAAAAGCCTGAGAAGCCTGCTTTGAGCTTATAGTTGACCCTGCTTTCAGCAGGAGATTGGACGTGTGCCCTTCAGTGAGCTCCTTGCCAACCTGAACAAACGTGTGATCTCTATTTTGCGTGTGCTCATCATGAAAAAAATTCTCAGCCATGAGTACTTTTCATGAAAACAATTAGGGTTGAAGAAGAAACTCCAAAATCTTGACAAGTCAGATACCATCATTTGTGTCTCTGTGTAGAGAGCTTAACAAGTGCTTTTTCTTGAATTCTTGTGCTGTGCCATACCATCTATCTGTTGAAATGTTGTCTATAAAATATTTGCTGAAGCTACCCCAGCACTACTAAGCCAGAGGACATGAGTTCGGTTCTGATGCTTGTTCAAAGATGGAAAACATTAAGACTGAAGAGATTACTGGAGCTAAGATAATTATCTGTGGGTAATGAGATCTTAAGAGACTCACAGAGGACTCTGCTAAGTAAGTTAAATTTGCCTGCAATTTCTTTCTTCCATTTGAACATAGACAGTATCCCTGCTCAGTATGTGAAACCGGCTTGGGGGAAAAGAAAAAAGAAACAAAAGAGAAAACAAATTAATCTAAAAAAGTATCTTTGGCTAAGTTTGACAGTTATGAAAAATTTACTTTTATTTATTTTCTGATTGGTTGTGGGGGTGGAAAGTAATTGCAGACATTTCAACAATAAGTCACCTTTAGATTCTGGACACTAGACCAGCTGTTCAGTCCCATATCAAAATTGTGTTAGAAGGGGGCAGTCAATGTTATAAGTCAGTCTGGGCTCTTATGTAGAAGAAACAACAAAAGAAAATATTTTTCCTTTTACCTCCTACTTCTCTTCCCTTCATGCTGCCTGCTGAGAGGTTTTTAAAAGCCTATCTCCATCATAGGCACATGGCTGGGTTTTACCTTTATCAGGCACAGAGGAGGCAGGCCAGCCTTTTGAAATTTCTCAGCAGTCAGCAAGAATAAAGTGGGCATCCTAGTGGTAGGAGTAATTTTCAGCTTCCTGACAACAATTGGCAGAATGCTGGGAAAAGCTATTAAAAATGAGGTTCGATCACCAAAGTCTATTTTGGCCTATATTTAATGAGATGTGTCAGCTAGAATTTACAGTAAGTGGCTAATTGTTAATAATGTGCCTGTCTAAGACCCTCTGTGACTTCAGCAGATCTGCACAATACAACCACATGTACTTGCTAGGTTTTTCTTTATTGGGTATCACGTGTCAACTTATCACTGTAGTGAAGGAACAGGATGTAACAGGGAAAAAAGCATTATTAACTCTATAAAAGTTTATTTATTATATATTACTAAATGAACTATATAGGTAAATCACAAAAAATAAGTTAAAAATTGAAAATGAAGATGTGACCTCAATAGAGCAGTGGCATTTCATTTCCCTTCTTAATTATGGTCAGGATCAAGGGGATGTTTGTATTTAAGGCACTGAATGGCTTGGTTGCAAAGGTTCCTTGTTGCTCTCGGCAAGTTACCACATATTTTTGTGCTTTGCTTTTTTTATCAGTATAAAACTTCTTTCTCTAGCAAAAGTGAAATGTATATGCAAGACCCTATAAAAAGGATTCATGACAAAATGACTTGATATGAACAAATCTAAACCTCACTTCCTTAATCTTTCGAACACTATGGTTTTGAAGACAGCTATGTCTCTTAAATTAAAAAACGCCCGAACTCCCCAAAAAGAAAAAAACCATTCAAGAACATTTTGTGCCAACATGTTTGTAGCTCTGGGTGCCTTAGGCCAGTGCTCTGCATCCCAGTGGAATGTGGGCGTGCAGAGCCAGTCAGGACTGCTGTGCTAAGGCTGCCTCCTGACTGTGCCATGTTCTCAGGGAACTCGCTGCCTGAGATATTTCATGCTTCAAGGTTGCTTCTAGAAGGATTCCAGAGCTTTCCTTTCCTTTTCTTTTGCACTAGTCTGGTTCACTAAGGTTTTCAGGCACAATATCTTTCATTAAACTAGCTGATATAGTTGAAGGAAGCAGAAAAACTAAGATATAAAAATCTTTTTCTTTGGATTTGAAAAAAACAGGCCTTGCTTAAATTTCTTCACCATTATATAAAAATTGGCTACTGTTTCTGGCTGTGCTTCTTGACAAATGTCTTTCTCTTTTGAAAACAGAAACTTCATATAAAGATTATTTATTTCCCAATTTTCTTTATCGGTGTTTTGCAGTTTCTGATAATGAACACAACCTGGGAGACTATTTTCCTCATGTTTCCAAAATGCATTCTGAGGGTCTAGTGTAGCTTCTATAATCCTATGCATTGTAGCTAATGTCAGAAAACAGTGTAAATGGTCAAACGCAAGTAATAGGAATTGAGAAGATGAATACACTGTATTTTTCATCTTTTAAAGAAGTCAGAACTGTATGTTTAAGTGGTTGGAAAACAGATAGAACCAGTAGGAACTTTTGTAATGGTACCTCGTGGAAATACTGGTGGGCAGTGGTCGACCACTGCATTTGTCAAATAGGTACCCAGGCCTTAAGGATGCTGGAAAATCACCAGCTGTGTGAATGGGTTTATGGGGGCTCTGCAGGCCAAATAAAGTGCTTGGATTAAACATTGAGCTTGGGAGATAGATGGCACATCATTATAAAAAGCTGCAAATAGGAGTGGATCTTGTTAGTCTAGCATGAGGTCCAGTACTTCAGTCATTCTGTTTGAATATAAGAGATTTTTCTTGCTAAATTAGTTAATTTCTAAGCAACAAGCTTTTACCTCTCTTTCCACCTTCTCCAGCTACCAGTTGCCTCTTAAACATGATGAGTTTATAAACCTATGAAAGGCAGAAGAAAGGAAAAGAATGGAAGGTATAAAAATGGGAACTGAAGGGAAGGTGGCCAGTCCTGGAGCCAGTCTCCCTGAGTGTCACTTGGCAGCTGCTCCTATGGTCTGTCCCTTTCTGCTGATTCCTCAGCCCATAATGTGAGAGGGCACAGGTGCCTTACAGTGCTCTGTAGAATAAAGCAAGAGACACAATGGCATTGCTGCTTCTGTATCTGTTATTCTCCTTGCAACTGATACATTCTGATCACTTTTTAATACTTTACTTACTTCCTTAATTTTAATTATTTATTTTCTTTCCATAGACATCCTTTTTTTTCTTTTTTTTTAAAAACAGCTTACTAAAATAATCAACCATCCTCCAGGTTTAAGATTATAAAATTAAATTTGATTCCTTGGACTATCATCTTGGGCTTGTGTTTGAGCATTTTATTTCTTATTGCAGAAACAGATGTTCAGTGGTTTATTCGTTCACCACCTGTCTTTAAGAAGTATTTTGTTAGTTTATGAATGTCATTAGAGGAAATATCCAGGAATACTTTACCATCCTTCTGAAAGCATCATTCTCAGCTTCACAATTAATACATTTTTGTAAAGCAGTCTAGATATCATCCAAGATATCTCTTTCTTTTGAGCTAAAAAAAGTCTTTGTATGCTTATTGTGTGGAAAAGGTCCACGTGAAGGTTCTGGTCAATTTAATGCCTTCTCATCATAAATATCTTCTTGGGAATATAATGAGTCTCTCAGCTCCAAGAGAAACCAAATGAAACATATTTAACAAAGATAATGGTAACCTAAAGTGTTTTGGTTTTGTAATCTAGCAGCTGGTGAAGATAGGCAGACATTCCACAGGGATCTCAAGAGTTTTAGACCCTAAAAAATAGTTTTATTTTTCAGAAGATCTTCTGTTGTAGTAGGCAAGGTTATTTGCTGGCTTAGGAGTTGGTAGAACATCACATCACACGGTGATGAACTAAGCAAGCGCGTCTGAAATGCAGTTAAACGATATTGCCAGGACAAAACTCACACTGCCAGTACTTTCATACATTGATATTTCTGTGGTGAAAAATTTTTAAAGTTTTTTTCCTGACAGCTAGTGTTGTAGCATACTCTTGTGATAGTGGCTAAACTCGGATTGTTTTTTTTAATTCATTGGAAAAATTTCTAATGGTGCATATGGAAGCAATGTCCACTGTGTCAGTACGTCATAGGGATGTCAGGAACCATTAGTAGAAGCTGATGATAGTCTTTGAGTTTTCCTTGTCAATTTTTGTCTTGAAGAAAGCCATAACATGTACTACTCACATATAAAAAATATTAAATAGAGAGCATAGATGAGCTTTCTTTTTAGCCGAGACCATTTTAGTGTGAAGGATAACGTAAATGTCATCTGCTTGAAGGAAAGGATAGTGATTCTCCGTAATAGTGATTTCAAAATGTGTAATCCCTGTATTGCAGTCCAGTCATGTGAAACTGGGGCACACTTTTATTCTAAACTGCTGTGAATTTGTGGTGGATATCTGGCTAATTTCCAAGTCAAGCATGATTACAATGCTGTGCCTTCAATAAATTTCACAGAACTAATTTAGTCTTCAAAGGCATGAGAGGGTAAAGCTAGGTCAACTGACATCCTTCTTGCACAACAGCATGTCTTCAGCTAATTATGTTGCATCTATATGTGTGTTCTGTGTTGTCATACTGACTAAACTAAGCCTAAAAATACTATAAAAGAAAAAATGTAATTGATGAAGATGAATGCACGGACTGCCAGCATGGCTTATTTAATAGCTTCTTCAAATGTATTAGTGAGGAGTTTCAGCTCAGAGCCCGTTGTCCAATGCTGCAGCAGATCTGTCCTGCACACAAAATCTTACCAAGTGTTAATAAAGATAATAATGTTTTTTCAGGCTAAGCTCAACTGACACATGCATGAAACCATTAGAATGTATCAATTCAGCTTGAGTTAGATTTCTAACAGCAAGAAGTGTCTACAGAATTACATATTCATTATTTTACCACATCAAATAGATTATAGCAGGAATCACAGAGCTTTTTGTTAGCAATTAATCCAGTACATAGACAGTTCTAAACTGCAACAATGCTGCATCATTTGAATGACACTGTTGAGCCCTCTACAAGTCGAAGGTAATGTAATAAATTGTCTTGGTGATGTAAGAAAGGATGCAGGACAGTAACAGTATAGGTAATACTATATAGATGTATACATAGTAAAAATAAAGGCTTGCACTCCAGGCAAACCTGTGGCACTGTTGGTTTCTTGTGTGTGTGAATCCTGTTCGTGCTCATATGGTCTGAATGTGCACAAACACAGCAGTGTCTGCTCGAGAGTATCAGATTAACTGATCTCTCTGCCCCTGTTTGTGCTTTAGGTAATATGCTCACAGCCATCATGAAGTGCTTGTTCAGGTTTGAACAGGATATCCTTTCACACCAATGAACTCAGCTGTACCCCTGAACATTTTCTATTTATGTATTTGTGTCGCTCACCATCTGCTTTTCTACCTGGTCAGTTCACAACCTCATTGCAGCATAGCTGCACGTTGTGGGACAGGACTCCAGAACTCCTGCACAGCTAATCCTATAATTGCACCTTTCTGTGTTTGCCATCCTGGCTGTAGCTCTGGCCTGTGTACTTCACCACCAGCCGTGGTCCTGTTAAGATTGTTATCCATCTTTGCTTTTCAGTCCTGCAGGATCATCCCAATGTCAGCCAGGTGAGCACAGTCCTGGAGCAAGGACTGCAGAGCATATGATTCCTCACCTGCAGAAACACTGGACTATATTACAGTGTTAAGGCGAGATGAATATGATCCAGACATTTTCTAGCTGTATTTTGCTGCTGTGACAAGCTGGACATTTCTTGTCAGGGCTTCAGATATTACTGTTTAGAGCCCCAAACACAGAGCTGCCTGCCTGCCACAACCCTGTTTACAAAGAAGGTGAATTTTAAATACAAGAAAATGGAAAAAAATACCACAGTAGAGAAGTCCAAGAATATAAAATATATGAAACAAATAATAAAACCTGTGGTGTCAGATGATGCCACATGGGATGTTGTTTCTCTCAGTATTCTGGGAATGAAGTTCAAAAGACTTGTTTAGCAGTGAATCCAGAGTTACCCTCACAACAGAAGACTTTGAATAACTGAAACATCAGTCCAGTAAATACTGCTTGGTATTTCTAGTTTTGGAGGACATTTCTCCGTTAAGAACTCTTCTGGTGCAATGCAATGAGAAATTCTGGCCTTTTGGGGAAGAATTAGCTGATTCAGGGCAAAAGCCATATGAGGGGTTTGTCCAGGGGCAGTTTCCTGCTCTGTGCTTGTCAGGCTGGATTCCAGCCGTGGGGCTTGGGGCAGAGTCGTGCATTTGGCATTACTGTATTTCTAGTTCTGATTGTATTGCACGGCCTAAAGGATTCATCTAAAGCACTAAGTAGTGTCTCAGTATATTAGCTCTGAGTTTCTTATGCTAATTTAATTATTTACTTGTAAGTAGATATTGTTTGAAATTCCATAGATAAAATTCATTACCAGCCGCAAACAGATTACCATTGTGCATTAGTACATAATGAGCTATTTATTATTTTTAAAAAATGTAGAACTATAAAATAGCCTATTAAAATATTTGTGCACATTTCTGTTTAGATATTTGATTAATGAAAAAGTCTCATAGACAAATAGAAATGAAAGAGCTGCTTGCTCATCCAGAGGTGCTTCTAACACTCAATAGCACTAATAGGAATGATCTGGAGACCCTGAGAGCTGGAGGAACCCATGACCATGACATGAGCAGAGAGTACAGCAGTGCTTCTGTTGCATCACAGAAATGACCACTTATGTATTTTTGGCTGATCCTTTTACTCCAAATTCAGATTAATCCTTTTGCTGCTTCGGTCCAAAAATAATCCTGCAAAAAAAATCCTAATAGCATAACTTTTTTGACACTTTCTAAACAAAACTCTCATTTTGTTCATTCATTGCTTTTTTTTTCCTCGAAATTTATTTTAATAGTTATTACTCTTTATTTATTTTCTGTCTGATGATATTTCTTCTTCTTCCTGAGTCACTGGCTTGAGCCAATAACTGAATGAGTAAGGAAGTTAAAATTCTGGATAGTTTGGAACAAGAACTTGCTTTGCTGTTGTAGGAGGAGCTGTGTCAACAAGCTACAGATGCTGAGATAATGAGGGTGTTTCTGGTAAGCAGGTGGGTGGTGGGGGTGGTTCTGCCTCTGTGTATGAAACAAAGAGAGGGCTGGGAATGGCAGGGCTGTGGCTGGTGCTGATTGTGACGTTGGTATGTGCTATTACTTTGGATTGAGTAATTTCCTATTACGTGAGGTTTTCTTTGATTGTTTCATTAAGAATCCTATCCTTGTTTGGTTTTCATGTTGCAATGAGTGTACTTTGGGGATGTATTTAGGAGACTATGAGAAAGTAATTTGAAAATTCTAAAATGATTCTCAGTGGAAAGGCTGGGAATCGAATGGAGCCTAGAGACTGAGTGATCCTTAAAATTGAAACAAGCATCAAATCTTAATTGCGCTTTGTTATCCAGGGAGATTTGGTAGACCAGATTTTAGGAGGAAATCTTGCTGAAGAGAAGAGTGATGGTGAAATTTCATTTGCTACTTCAAGAGAAGATGGTGACAAAGTTCTTGGTTCTGTACCTTATAAAAACTCTCCTGCTAATCTCCAGAAGGTCTTTAGTTGGTGATGAGCCTGAGGATGACTGCCTGCCTGAAACCAAAATGTAGGACTTGGGACCCATAAGAAAGAAAAATGCAGTATCTGCAATTGGTGTAATTATTTAAATTAAGAAGGAAGAAATAAATTTTACCTTAAGAGACAGGGAATTTCTACCAAAGCATTCATATTTTGTAAACTCTTTGGATTTATGTAATTTTGTAATTTATTTGGCTACCACAAGTGATGAGTGAAGCATGGAATATTTGGTCTGTATTTCCTGATAAAAGTCATTCCAGGCAGGGAAAGGGCTTTCACCCATCCAAGAGAAGGGATGCGATTTTAAAAACAAACAAAAATGTAACTGTCACAACTCCAAGCGTTGGCTTTGATTTGTACATTGTAGTTCCAAATAAAAGACAAAGATGGGCTGGTTTTTTTTTTAATACTGCTGCCTTGTCTCTTCGTAAAGCAAACTGATTTGTAGAAGAGCAACAACATACATTAAATAACCTTAGAACAGGACTGTATTTTGTGCTTTGAGTAGGGAAACAGGTTGGAGTCCTTGACTGTGTTTTAACTCCACTATTGAAAGGGCAAAATGTGCAGTTGGTCACCTCTTTGCCAGTTTCTTCTTAATCTATAATTAGACAATACTGTTGCTAAATTTATGCTGTTGGAAACACCAAATATTTTTGGATGCTACTTGTTATGTTTGTGAGATTTACTTGGCTAAATCAAAGATGGTAGAACAGTTTGTGGCTCTGATGGACTGCAACCGGCTGAGCCTCCCATAGGGTGTCGTCTACCCTGAGAATATGCCTTTTAAAGGAGAACAGTTTTCTTTTTTCTTCAAGAATTACAGACGGTACAAAAGCAGTTTTGCAAAATTCATACTCTACTGTGAGGGGACAAGTCATATGAATGGGTGCTTAGAAAGAAGCACAGATTAAAAGATTCAGGATATCATTTCCATAAACTATAATTTAGAAAGCTGCAAGCTGTGTTCTGTAATCAGAGAAATTATAAGCATGCAATTACTGTTTTCTTTATTAAAGCTTATATTTCAAAATAGTGTTGCAAATCATCTCGTCTCCAAATAATATCAACAACTCCTCCAACTCATCAGGACAGTATTCAAATTCATTTCTGCCAAGGTCCTCTGGCAGGTTTGTCTGGGGAGACGTGAGTATCCACGAAAAAAGTGGGACCATGCAGAAAGTGTATTACAATGTCCAGTGGTTATGAATTCGACCCATCATGGCAGGATGTGCAGATACAATTATTCTTCAATTAGGCTGCAGTCATGCATTTTTCCCTAGGTCTGCCTGAAGTGGTTCGATGTATTTGTTTTCACAGCACAGGCTGGGAAAGCGCCTGAATCTGCCATAATCAATGCCCGTTTCTTTAGCTCAGGCCATCTTCTGTGGTGCACTCAAACAGCTACATGGAGAAGAAAGTTGCTGCACTTGGCTGATCATCACTGCTCTCTGCTGCCTCTTCAAAACTGCCTGCAAATCTTTGTGTTTGTGCTCCATAACGAGTTTCCACAAAAGTGATTTAGCAGATGCAGGGACTTTAATCTGTTTGATAAATTGGTTGACCTAACCTGAAGTAAATTAGAAAGTTGTTCTGCTTGCAAATTGAAAGCAAGTTTGAAATAACACTTCTGTTCACAACCTGAGGTGTTGCATTCCTGAGAAAGATTTTTGTCCTCCAAGAAGTTATGTCGATCGAGCCTTAATACCCAGCACAAAATCTTCCTCACACTTCCCAGAGAAGGTGGCACTGAACAGTACCTTTGTGGGAATTCAGAGCAGATCAGAGGTTTTGTAATCACTATCACAAGTAATTCTTTACTATTAGGCAAGAGATAAGGTCTAAGGCACTTGTGGAAATCAGTTATAAGATATCCTGAGTTGAGCAGCTAATAAATGAGAGTCTTTAGGTTAATGAATGCTTTTAAATACCCGGTGGTTTGTATCCTCCGGAAAGACTGCAAGGCCTGCCAAAGGCTGAGGCTGCTCAAGGATGCCTGGCATACACAGCACATGTAGTATTTCCTAATTATGCACACCAGCAACTTGGACTAATGCTGCTTTTAACAACTGCCTATGTGGTTTGATTTTGTTAGCTGAAGTCTTTTAAAAATGCTATTGAAATCCTGATCTACAGGAGTCAGTGCTTTCAATTTCTTCCGCATACATTAGTCACTAGACTGTTGCTGCAAATTTCCAAAGGACGAATCTTATTCATATGCAAACTAAGTTAGGGGTTGAGGCATGAGAACATACCACTTCTTTTTGCATTGAACTTTCAGGCCTGAGAAATCCTAATGTGCACAAGAATATCTCGGAAGTGCTCCGAGCTGCACCCGCTGGGAGAATCGGTACTCGGAGATTCATCAGCAATAAACTCTTCTGCCATCACCATTTGCTTTAGAAGACTCATTTTAACAGAACAGTGGCAGAGTTCCAAGTGTAGTTAAAATCTAAAATAAAGTCATATGTGTATAATAGTACAGGATGAAGGAAACCTAGAGAAGTTTCCAATAGGTTTACTAATTTTATTGTCATTCTGCCCTTCAACCCCAAATTATCATTTTCTCCTTAGATAAATGTGCTGCTGTTGTGATGCAAATGAATATAGGTGTTTGCAGCCCTAGATAATATTTATCAGTTGGTGTACAGTGGGGAGCTTCTGGCTTTGAATGGCAGCAGTAACAATACTTGGTGTTGCATCAAACTATTCACTGAAGGACTGTGATGATTTAAATACAGACTTCAAAATAAAGGGAAGAAGGAAATGCTGATGTGAGTTTAAAAAGTGGATAGGTTTGCTGCCCTGCCAAGGTTTGCAATGCTGGGTAGGAATGACTTGTTTTAGTGTAATATTCACTTGAAAATATGTGTTTAGGCAGGTTTTGAAATTTTGGAGGTATTGAGCAAGTGCTAGGCTCTCTTAACTTGTTCTCGGTTTTGTGAGGATCTATTTATTTCTTTGGAAACTGTTTATGTTTAGATGTTGCATTGTCATGTTCTATCTGACACCTGCTGTTACTCTTTTTTACCTAACTTGCAGTTTGTGGGTTGATGGTTGTGATTCTACATAGGCGGGAGGATGATCAAAACAAGGCTCTCACAATCATTTAATTCAAACTGTTTGCTTTAGCTGTGACAACAACCCAATCCCAACAGTCCTGTATCCTAGAATTTAAGTTTATTTTTGAAGAATGCCACATGCCTTTCAAAGGCTTTATAAGTTCTTGTTGATGTTTCTTTTCATAAGAATACACTTCTCAAGTTCTGATTCTCTCCTTTGAAATAAGTTTCCATTGTTTATCAGCTTTCATGAAACTTTTCAGATGATAATATTTATAAATGTACAATCTGGACACATCAAATTATATTTTCGGTGAGTGTCAGAGGCATTTAAAAATATTAGTATGTCACTCAGGGTGGGTGTTGTCAAGGCAAATATCTGTGCTTTGATTGTGTGCCTGCAAAGTCCTGTTTGTTCTTGGGTCTTGAGGACGTTCACAAGAGCGACCAGAAATTTTGAATGCTAATGAGATTGTGGCCTTACTTTAATGTCCTTCTCAAGCTCTGTCCTTAAAAATGGTTCTCAGGCTTTTTTCCTTTTGTTCCTTCGTTTGGTTGTTTCTGTTTAATTTCCTTTGCTCCTCTGTGTGTAATATAATTTTTGCCTGCTTTTTTTCAGAATGGAAATAATTCAAGATTGTTCCATTGTGACCATTTTTAGATAGGGAGGGAAAAAGAATGACTTTTTCTAAACTGGATTAGAAAATGTGCTCAGGTTTGGTGGTATTCAATTGTTATTGTAACATGCTTTTTTTAACTGAGTTGAAACCCTTTGAGGAATGGAGAAAATGCTCTGCCATTACAGATTTAGTCCTGAGATACCTTAGTTACATTACATAATTTCTCTGTGAGTAAAATATATTTTAATCCAGCCGAAAATGGTGAAACAATGAGTGCTTGAGAGCTGAAAGTGGATGTTAAATATGAAACTGGATGTTAAATATGGATATAACTGGATGTTAAATATGAAATATAGATCGGAGAGGGGGGCTATTAACTGCTGGAACATACAACTGAAGCTCTGGGGTGGGGTAGATTCTCCACTGGTGTTTGCAAAGTTAGGATTGAAAACAATGCTTTAATCACATACAAGTTATTTGGCCCAGTGCAGGAATAACTGGGTGGAATGTAATGGTCTGTGAAACACACAAGGTCAGTATGATCTTGTGGATCTTTCTGGCTTTAAATCCTGGAAATGAGAGTTGTAAAAATGTATTACTTCAAGTTCCTCTATATCAAAATAAGGTAACTTTTTATTCTATGTTTGGTTCAAAGTTGAAGTGGCTTTTCTTTTTTTTACCCCTCCCCTGCAGGGCCAGCACTGCTCTCAGATTCATATATCTGTAAGATATGTATTGAACACAGAAGCAGCCCCAGGCCAGTGGCTTTTGTAATTTCTTCTGGACCCTCGTGGTCCATACAGGAGGCAACTGACACCTTAATAGACTTAACAGGCTTGACCCAAGCATGAAATGTAACTTCTGGCACCGAAGGCTTTATTAACCAGTGGATCATATAGTTAGAAACCTATACAAGCTACCATAAAATACCTGCTGGGATTTATTTCTGTGATTATATCAGGTATTGGTTTGAACCAGTAATCTGGAGAGAAAATTCTTCCTCCATCCTTACCAAATTCTTGAGCAATGAAGTGACCCCTAGTAAAATGGTCCTCAGCTACTTTAAGGTTTTTTGCATTTTTTACCGCTGCTAACTTTCTCACTTTGAATGGAATAGACACTGACAAAATAATTGGTAGTAATTGTTGTACTGCTGTCAGTTTTAATAAACCATTCAAGTAGAAAATATTTTACAGATCCAGCCATTTCCTATGTGTCACCAGATAAAAGTTTCACATCCTTCAGCACCTGAATCTTAGAGCTAGTACTTCTATTTTTCTTTCATGCTATATTTTTTTTCTTGTTAATAATAGAGCTGTCATTTCTAATAAAATATGAAACAGCCATCCAGGGAAATAACCCTGGTGATAGATAGAGCAGGCTGAAACACTAGACTGAGTGAACACAAATGCTCAATAGCTTGGAATATAATTCTGTCATTAAACGGAACCTGTAGAGGGAGTAGGACTGAATGCACTGGGGTGAAAATGCTTTGCACTTGGGAGGCTCGTTCAGATCCTGTTGGAACTGTTCTGGTCACTGGCATCAAAACAGCCTTCTGAGATTTGAAGGAAGAAGTGCCGTCAAAAATCGGACGCTGTTAGACTGACCAAAGGGAGAGCCCATAGAAACATGCACCAAAAATGGAGTTCTTTTGTCAGCCTCTCTACCAAAAGATTCATTTTACTCATCACCCACCTTTTTGAAGAAAAGGATGTCAAGTCCAACCAGAAAATTTGCACACAAAGGGATCACAGGGAGGTCTATAGATCCTGTGTTTTCTTTGGTGTTCGTAACTGGGATGCAAGGCAGAGGGAACAGTGCGTTAGAGAGACCCCCATCCCCCTATTCTGCTTTAAATGAATGTGACTATGTAGGAAAATTTTTTTCTGTGTGGATCCAAGACCTCTGTGTGTTCTCTCTATTTCAGCTCTCTGTTGTAAGGTTTGTTCACTAACTCAAGGTATACCCTGTCAGCCACATGGTGAATTGTTTATACTCTGTGTGTTTGTTTCCTCCTCTCCAAAATTGGAAATGAATATATTTCCTTTTTATCTTTGCAAAACACTGTGACGGTTCTGGATGGACAGTGCATTAGGAGACTTCAGTATCACTGTTATTGTAAACAATGTTGTTTCTTTGTCCCCAAATATTGAACACAAGTATTTTTTGGGTGGGTTTCTGAGTGGAAAAGAAAAGTAAAACTGCCTATTTAAATGATAATTATGCTTTTCTCATCCTCCAAATAACAGCTGAAATGTCTGTGTTTTTCTCATCGAGCAGTCTGGTTGGCTAATGGACGATGTCTATTTGCAGTTAAAGCTATTGCAATGTTGACAATTAAGCATATACGTGGAACAGGGTAATCAGTAGAATGTGGTTTTATCACCAGTGTTAATTATCTAATATTTTCCAGCTTACAATTATGTGAAAATTCCTTAGGCTTAAATGAAAATGAACCCATCAGTTACAATTTTTCTCAAGATAATGGCTGACAGAACATTTGCTGCCCCACAAAAAACAGAAGCAAAAGCAAAACTAACAAATCAGTTGTTCAGGGTCTATAATATATAAATGTAGTCATATGTTACATGATGTGCATTCTTATCCTGGTGGCGGGAAATTTCCAAGTTGGTGGCTGGAATTACTCATAGATATTTTTCTTTTCAAGAGGTCTCATCTATTGTGCATCTATTTCTAAAATTGCTTTAGAAAGTGCTTTTAAAAGGAGCAGAACAAACCATGATCTTGAATGTAGATTATGAATGAGAACAGAATTGATCTAAAAGCTGTTGTTTACTATAATAATTATCAGAGATTCACTACATCAGTGCCTAGGAGAGTATGGGCTGCTTTATGCAGAAACAAGGCAAGTACGCTCTGGCACATCTCCTTTATATTCCTCAACAACTTGCCCTTTTAATTTTATTTCTCATCAGCTGAAGTCTGATCTCAGTTACAATCATTCCAATCAGACACTCTCAAATGACCTTTAAATGCTTAGGAGAGCCACTGAAGATTATTTGTTAACCTCCATCCTCCAAACTTCAATAAGCATCCTAAGTTAACAGGGAGTGAGAGAAACCATGAATAAGCAACATTTTTCAGGAAAATGTATCTTGGCAGTTTCGCAAACCCTGCTATCAATTTTCGTTTGGAAGTTTATCTTCAAATGAAAATGGAAGAAACTAAATTACTCTCTATTAAAAAAAAGAAGAGCTGGGATTAGCAATGACTTTTTAAAAGCATCTGAGAAACTGAGGGACAAAAGGCTGAACTCCAAAGGGAGCTGTAGGAGTATAGACACTACATTGTGTGATATAAATGTTTGGATTTAAATTTGACCCTATCTAAGCTTCCCTAAGTGTTTAGGTTTCTTGAGAAAACTGCAGGAAATGGGCTTACTCTCAACAAAAGTCCCAGGCAGTGAGCTCTTTCTGCTCCTGAAACCGCTTTTAGGTGCCACAGGTAGAGGTCTTGCCCTCACGGTCTGATGATGTATGTTGAAATATAAATATCTGAAATATGTTCCTTCAATTTCAGAAGAGGGGGTTAAGATTACACAAAGCTTGTGGCAGAGGGAAGGTAAGGCTGCTTTCTCTGTCTTCCCTGATAATCCACAGGTCAGGCTTAGCTCCATTCATGCCTGATGTCGAAATTCCAGGACTTTTCTGTGTATAGAACAGAGATACTACATCTGGTAACAAAGCAGGTTAAAGCCACTACCAGCTATTGGCTGGCAATGCCAGCTGTTGATGTAGGTCATTATGCCGCTCTTGGCCTGTGATCAAAGCAAGGAATTATATTTGTTCTGTTCACTATGAGGCACTCCATGATTCTGAACCATCTCAGCTGACAGAGCAGACTGAAGAGACAGTGATTCTCCAGTAGGTATCAGGTATTGTTTTGTTTTGCTGGCAACTATGAGAATCTGTTTTTCAAGAGTAAACTCTGAATGAGAGTTGGACAGAAGCAAAATACCCATTCAGAGATGGTTTGGTTTATTACCCTCTCCATTCTCACAGAAAGCACATTAGCAATCCTGGTCTCTGGAATATAATGTATTATTTTCACTAGAGGAATACCCACGTGCTCAAAGCTCACCAAAGAAGTCTCACTGCCTTAACATGGAAATAAAGCTGATTCTTAACAGAGTTTGAAGATCCTGATTTTGATGGAGATGCTGTCAGTGTGTTACAGAACAGCATGGCCTTGGCAGAGCTCTGGTGCAAACTAAGGTTGCTGACACACAAAATGGAGATTTGATGAAGGCATTGCTTGCAGTATCTCAGTGCAAAACTTGATTGTTTTAATTCCTTAATCAAATTTTTAATCAAGTTATCATGTGGCCGCACTGTGACTGTAATTGCATATATGGATTTATATGCAACGCATTAAAAGCTTTGCAACAAACCCAACAATTTAAAATCTTTCTTTTCATGGAGGAATAGTCTTCCAGCTCTTTGCTATTACACAATTGGCTGTAATTGCTGGTCAGTAGGTGACTGCTTAGGAGATGTTTTGTCCTGATTCTAAGGAAAGAAAAAGGAAAAAATTAGAGCTTGCATTAAGCATAGAAAATGAGCAAGCCAGGCAGAACTCTGACTTTAGAATGTTACCAGCTTCCAAGTAAGTATGCTGATGGCTACATGGGGCATGTTGAAGATTGAATTATATTGTGTGATAAAGATACGTTGTGTTTATATTTTGTTTATCCTCACAACAAATAGGAATTCTTTCACATAAGTTCTAGATCTTAATAAGTAGGTGTTTTTGTAATGTATCATCATTATACCTGTATGTTTCACAAGATCATGTTCCATTCTTTCTCCTGTTGAATAAAGTTGTATTTTATATATGTGCTAAATAGATTTGTTAGATACTTTTCAGTGTCTGCCAAAACTAAATAACTGCCTTCCAAGAAGGGGATTGGCCTTTACCGCATTCCGCATAATATAAAAGAAATTTGGTCTAGTCTTCCTAATTTTTTCCCATTTTTGTGTTTGCAAAACTAAACTACTCCCAATCTTTTTTCTGCTATAAAGAAGTATTAACAGTTCAGCAGAAACAGAAAACACTTTGAGTAACTTCTCGTTTTTAACTTTCATGTAAATTGACTCATCTTCTGGACATGAAACAGCCTTAACAGATAATGTAGTTGATGTTCCCGTTAGCATAGGCTTATCCCCATGGAATATTTTCTTGTGTTTTATGCATCCTACCTTTAAATAACTCAAGCAGTGGACACATTTCCCTTGGAGACTAATTTACAGGCCCAAATATTTAGTAAACAAGTCAGTTGTGGCTTATTAACTATTCTGGGTATTATTTGCACTGTGATAGTTAATAGGGCTCGTTGTGCTAGTCAGTCTGAAGCAATATAGTAGAGCTGCTCCTTCGTTTGCCTGAGCCAGGTGGGCTGTGAAGCATCAGCTTTTCTCCAGGGTGTGAGTGCTGCTCAGCCCCTGCTGTGCTGAGCTGGGGGACGAGGCTGAGCGGCCACAGATCTGTCCTGCCATGGTGCAGAGGAAGCTTTCTGCAGGGATGGCTCCGCTGGCCACCTCATCTTTGCATACAGTAAAGTAGTGCTTGGGTAGCTCTGCCAATACTGTGCAGCCTTTTGGGTTTCAGCCACTCTTTTGGATTGTTTTCCCTCCAGTATATTGAATTTCTCTAAGTTTTTTTCTGAAATATTGCTAGGTAACGTGCCCATGACTACTAAGTCGAATATCTTCAAACTTTTAAATAATACAGAGGTAGATTTCCAGCTGATTTATTGCCTCTTTTGCTTTGGAACCTACTTGACTAATACCACAGATAGCAGCAATCAAAAAGATTCAAAGAATCTTTTAAAACCGAAAATAAAAAGAGCCATAACTGTCACTACATTTGAGCAGGAGCAGGTACCTTATAGCATCATTTCTAGTGCCATAGTATATAAATTTACTTAATACTGAAAGAAACTTATTAATCTTGGACGGGCTCTGATTTCCATCAGTGTCAGTTATAGGACACAGTGGTCAAATGAAAGTAAATAAATATGATTTTTATTAAGAGGTTAATATGATTTTATGAAGAAAAGTACTAAACCATTAGTGCTATAAAACGAGCCACAGTTTTCAACAGAAATGTCAAAGTTCAAAGGAATTTAATTCTTGTTGATTTGTTTGTAGACAGGTTGGTGTTTCTTCTACACAGAGATCTGTCCCTTGAAGTGCAAAATTTTTCAATATATCAGAATAAAAAGGCAGCGAACAAAAGTAGTTTGGGCTGTCTTCTTTGAAAAGCACTTCCTTAATCCCTTTTTGAGTTTTCAGCTCATGTTTTAGTCAGCAAAACAAACACACTGCTCAATGTTGTAGGCAATGATAACACCAGGGTAAACACAGGAAATGCTTTTATTAATGTGATCGAAGGCTTTAATTGCCTTCCTTGTAGTTTAATCTTATCTTTACACATTGAAGCAGTGCATATTGTACATTTCTGATCCTCAAAGGACAGCTATTCATATGGCATTGTAGAATAAGACATTATCACCAGAAACCTGACAGGCCTGTAATGTTGCTTGTCAGCTGAGGGGCTAGGAAGTTTGTTATAATTATGGAGGAGATGTACAAAAGATCATGGTTTGCAAAAGGCAATGCTGAATACCATTTAATAATTAAAGAGAAGGGGTGAAGTCAAGATGTGCCATGAGTGCTGGGTTCTGGTGAGAAATGAAGTGTCAGAATTCAGTCAGCCCCAAACCAGAGAGTTCAGTCTCCAAATGATGCATTTACAATTAGGTTAAAATTAAAGAAACAAAGCTTTAAATTATGAGTGATAAAAGGACTATAAACTTAATCCACAATTTAGGAGCCGTGTTTATGATAAGCCGATTATCAAGAGCAACGGTTCTCATGTTCAATTTAAAATTTTTCAGATCAGAGCCATGTCTCTGTACTTGCATACGTAGAAGAAAATACATCAAACTGAGAAGAGAAGCTTGTTTGGGTTTTTAACCAGCTATTTTAGTTTCCTCTCTTAAGGCAAGCAATTTGACACCAGGATCCCCTTCTCTGTTCCAGACCTAGATTATGTTTTGCTTGCTTAAATGTGGGTAGGTAGAATTGCAGGCAGGCTGGATTTCAGATCTTATTTTGCTCGTGTTTAGTAGATTAATCTTTTTCTCTTTGTAGAGGGATTATATCTCCTAATATATTTTAGAACTGTGCTTACTATTTTTTTGTGGTATCACCATACTAGTGCCTGAATTTCAAATGTCTCACTGCCTGGAGTGAGAGTCTGCCATAATTACAGAATCCATTCCCTTAACACAGAATCTGTTAGGACTTCCTGTCACTCATATGGTCTATTTCCATAAATACGGCCAGCATTTTATTCCATTTTTCCTTTATTTATTTTTACTGCTCCCATTTCTTCTTTTAAAATGTGCTATAAAGCACTGGATGTCGTACAGAACTCAGGAAAAAAAGACACAGAAACGTATAAGCTTAATTTTTCACTCTGCCATTAGGCTGTACAGCTTCCTTTGGGATGTGCTGCAATTTAGGATGTGCTAAAGCCAGTGAGCCAGGCTGCACTGCTGCACCCCTGTATAAACTCTCCCAAAATGTCCTGTTTCAGTATGCATGGTACTTGCTAATATATTAGGTAACATAAATGCAGTTACATGCATATGTCCTGAATTCATATGCCAATATGCAGAAAAATAGTTAAATAACTAAATAAAATTTCTCTCTCCTCTTCAAAATTTGAAGTAAAATAGAAGTATTCATTTCAAATGTCGTGGGCATATTTGTTTCAAAACACAGTGTCTTTGCCAATCCTCTAAGCACCATTTTTCAGTCTGTCTTAGAAATACTATTCTAGGCAGCTAAAAAACATCTGAGAGAATTTGAATTATGTATGTCTTGGCCTCTCCATCCATAATTTTCATGCAAAGGCAAAATTGTATAGCACATTTATTTCAACTTAAATCTGCTACAGGCCAATATCCTAAATTTAGACCACTGACAAAGTCTGTTTTAACTGTGTGTAACTAATGCATTTGACGTAAAAGTAAACTTATATCGTCTCAGAACAGGAACATGTCAGAGAAATTTCTGCAAAGCTTCTGATGTGTGACACTAAAGTTCAGAGGGAACATTGTTTTATCCTTTTACTATTTTTAACAAATAATTGAGAATTGGGATCTCCTTTTCCATCTTGAATTTTCCAGGGTTTATTGCCTTTAAAAGTAGATATAATCAAGTACAGGGACATCCTTAAATATTACTCTGTTTCCTCATAGCTGTTGAAGCTGACAATCAGTTTGCTTGTGTCATTTGTAACACCAGCAATTTATCAGTGTATTTTGGACTATTTCCTAAATTGTGTTCTGCATGATTATTTTTTTCCAGCAGATCTGGAGTTGGGCTCTCATTAACTTTTATAAAAGCAAATGATATAAAAGAATGAGACTTTAGAACCACTAAGCAGCTTCTCCTTGAACTTTCTCAAGGCCAGGAGCCTGCCCTGCTTTTTCCTTTTTCAGATTTATGCGAGCATGGCACCCGTTGCTTTTAGTGGAATCACTTCTGATTTACAGTGGTTGAAACCAGGCTTTAGAGTAGAATAATTGACTTGGTAACAATGTAAAACAATAAGCATCTGCTCTGATCCCTTCTGTGTAGATTTATATATGATAAGAGTGAGCACTTGGGAAAGGTGAAGACAGTATTAATATTATTGTGTGTGTTTTTCTGTGTGCCTTCTGCTTGGTTTTTGAACTTGAGGGGTCTATTGGGAAATTTAAGAACTCTTATCATTTACTCTAGTAATAAATTCGTCAAGACACAGCTCTTGTAATACTTTGTTCTTGGTTTTGATTCAATTATTTTGACATTACTGAAATGAACCTAGAAATGTCTCTCCACTGGGGGGTAGAAAGGCAAAAAGAACAACATAATAAAGAAGCCATGAAGAAAGCTGTGTGAATAGCCAAGTGATTCAAGAAACAGACAGGTAGAATGTTTCTCATTTCCTGCTGGCCCATCTCAATATACTTCAACAAGTGAACCGTATTTTACCATCAGCGTCTTTCATACAACTACAGCAGTTTTGCTCTGATCAGTGATCCTTTGCCTTTTACTGAGCTGAGAAGAAAGGGTTTTGAAAACAGGTTGGGGGAAAAGAAAGCTGTGGATTTCTTCAGGGAAAAATCATCTTAAAAACCAGTCTGTCTTAGAGGATTACTGGAAAGGCCTGTCTGCTTTTACCTGCATTTCATGCCATTCAATGGAATGTAAAGAAATTATATTGGAATGAAATAGGGATGACAAAAGAGTTAAGGGGAGGTGAGGATGTTTGGTCCCTTCTGAATGTGGGACTGAAAAGCTTTGTATAATCTTTCACATGATTAATAGAATTAAGTTGTATTAACGCTATTGTTAAGTATCAGTTCCTTGTAGTCTGTCTTCTATTTTACACCACAGCCTTAGTTCAAATCCTAAATAGGTTAATTTAACAGACAGATGACACCCAGGGAAATTAGTTTCCATAACAAAATAATTATCAGTACTTGTTCCATCTCAGCAGAGAACTCTGAAGCTTTTGCTAATGATCTGAACAACTGACTCCATATTTAGATATTTAGATTGTGTTCTAATTTTATTGTGCATGGTCCATTGCAGCTTGGCTTCTTGGAAGAAGGAAAGTCTGCTCTAGCTCATCTGCTTTTCCTATCTTTAGATTATTGCATGATAATGAAACGCTGGTACTCAATTACGATACGGCACTGTAATTACATCATGGGCTTTTCTTATTTTAGTGGCAGAATTTCTTGCAGCGGGTTTGTTTCTGATTGTTTGTCCTGTGTTTTCGATTACCTTACATTGGCTTTATTAGTTAGTTGTGACAACAGGCCTGGGCTGCTTTGGGCACAGCTGCTGTTCTGCCAGCATTCCTGGGCGTGTTGTCTTTCTTGATGAGAAATTCTGCTGCCGTGGGATTTTCCATTTGACAATATTTGGCCAGGGTTTCTGAGAATCTTGCAGCGTGGTCCATGTCTCTGTGGCCGTAGTTCAGGTGAAGTCTGGAAGTCTTGGAGTTGTCTGGTTTGTGCTCAGGTGCCTTCTGCTGTCCGTGGAGCACAGCTGGTGTCCTGCGGGCAGGACTGTGAGCGCAGCAGAGCAGCTGCTGCTGGGCTGGGGGCTTGTCCCGCCCGGACCTGGGCTGGGTGTGCAGGGCAGCTCTGCCACAGCCCAGACTCACTGCCTTCTCTGAAATATACCCCATTGGCATGAGAATGAATTTCCCTAGGGCAGCTTGAGTTATTTTATAAACAAGAATTTTAGGTTCTAATGTGTTTTGAAGTGCACATCTCACTTATTATAAAAGCCGGTGACTTCTTGGATCCTGTGAATTGTTAATCTGTATGGCAGAAAAGACAACACTTCTCAGGTTTGCTGCCTACTTAAATTAGGGTATCTAATAGAATTATTTTATGCCTGGAGATAAATGATTATTTTAAAAAATCAGCGTATTTTTAATTTTAATTTTTCAAATGAATTAAGAATATATTGACAAAAACTTAAGATTTCCTACCAGCCTGACTGTACCCCTATAGGCAAGTTGGCCAGGGAAAGGAATATGTTTGAAAAACAGCTATAATTGAAAAGACAGTACTGTCAGGAGACTGTAGCATGGTGAAAATAACAAAATTAGGAAAAAAAATCTATGTCCATGGAGAAAAATGCTTCCAATCACAAACCTATTATGTATAACTCAGTATAGCTTGGCACTGCTGTCAAGCTGTTTTGTGATGTTTTGTTTGGTTGCCTTTTTTGTTGTTTTTTTTCAACAGTATTCAAGCACTGAGCTCTCAAACAGATAAAATTCTTTCACTCTCCTCTTCGTGTCATCCTTGTATCAGGTTAAGGTCACTCCAAAGACAGCCCCGGGGACCTTGCATTGTGGCTCTGTGCTCACAGAGCTGACCTATTGATAAACAGGGGAGTCTGGTGCTTGGATGTGCCAGTCTGTGGTTCGATAAATATTTACTCAGAAGTGAAAGTCAAAACAATACATGAAAACTGAGCTTTCCTTTCTTTTGGGATTTGCTTCTTGTCTTATTTTGGAAAACTCCATTAAAAGCTTTTCTTCCATGGGATATACTGATGATGCAGTGGATAAGTCAGATCTGAGTGTGCATCTAACAACTGGAAAAAATTATTCTGGCTGACAGCTGAGAATTGTAAGAGTGATAGTGAGATATGGTTGGTGTCACAGCAAACCTACAGATGATCTGCAGCAAATGTAAATGAACATGTGGAGGGAGCTGCTATTTCATCACATTGGTGGTGAGAGGTTCCCTTCTCTGTTCAGCACTGTGTGAGGTATGGAGACAGCAGGAATCCCTGTTTGGATAGGAGTGATCTGCTTCCAGATGGGACAAGACCTTTCCATTTCCTACCCAATAAAGAGTAGGACCCCATGGCCCTGCAGCTGGGGCCCTGAACGCTGCCAGGCGTGTTCTGTGGTACAGCATCAATGAGTGAGTGCAGTTACGTATTTTACACTTGGCCGGTTTCTGACAAAGCAGCTTAATTCTATATAACTTTCTATTTGTTGCTATTATTAATTTAACAATAGTTCTTATTATTTTTCAAATTAAATACAAATAAAGAGGTTTAACTTGTTGAAACTGGTTTGTGTGACATCTATCAAGGTGGTTCTACCAAATCTGTGTCATTTCATTGATAACATCTAACCCGAAGACATGCTAATATAACAAAACTGGAGAATTTTTTTTGTATTCTGCTTTGCACGCTCAATCACCTTCTTCCTCCCTGTTACCCTTGAAAAAAATTAGGATGTATAGAATCAGAAAGATAAAGTATATTCCCTGACAGGTGCACAATTATTTTACTCAGGGTAGTTGTGTGTGCGTGCATGTGGTGTAACTTTTTCCTCACTGAAGTAACTGCAGAAAACGATAAAGTCTATAAATTATTCCAAAGCCAAATCCTGTTGTAAACAAGCTCATAAGAAGTCAGGAGCTTCTTAGATTATTTCTGTCCTTAGATGTTTAGCATAATGACTTGTTTCCAGTGAACCATTACTTGTGCCTCTAGAGTTCCCATAGAGGAAATTAAGCATTGAATTTTAAGTGTTATTTTTTTTTTATTTTATTTTCCACCTGCCATCCTAATTGCAATTTTCAAAGTTTGCTTCCAGTGACAATGGAAATGTAGATTAAAATAGAAAAATAGTTAAAATTAGTAAAACTAAGGGTCATAACACAAGCAGGAGTGGTTGGAACTGAAGCAGTTATGACTGAAACTGAGTGCCTGTGGCAGGGCAGGGCTGTAGTTTGACTGAGCCTGTTGCTTGAATGTACATTATGTTTTCCCTGGTATATAGGTCAATTAGGATTTGGCTTGTCTTTTTCTCTTAACTGGCTATTCTTCAGGTAGCACAATTCTGTATAAATTATTTCAGTTTTTCTTTGTTTCTTCTAACACTTTTGAGCCCTGACTGCTGTATCAATAAGATGCTTTACTCCCTGAGCCCTGTGGACTATTGCAGATCTATAATTGGTAATGGTTGAGTTTGTCAGTTCTCACCATCTGTTAGAAAGAGAATCCCTTTGTTCCTTGAAACGAAGGATAAACCCGTTCTTGCTTCACCGTGTTGTGGTGTCAGGGTGAAATTTTGTGCTGGATATTTTAAGCAAGACACGGATTTGTTAGGGTACTTTGTTTTGCTTGGGTCTAGAGGATGGGCAAGATGAAGCAGAGATAAGCAGTTCCAAGTTCCACTGTCTGTCCTGTAAGAATGTCTTTTGGTAGAAGGCACACTCCGAATCGGTCATTCCACGTGCAACAGTGAACACAATACCAGCAGTTCTCCTGTTCATGGGGTGCTTTGTGGATGATGGGCGATCCTCAGAACAGCTCTGTAAAACACGAAATCACAGGTACCGTTAGTCAAATCACAGGTGCAAATTGGGGCCCTGGGGCATCTGATGCTGCAGCTGAGAGTTCCATTTAAAGCAGGCTGAGTGTGCTGAGTTTTGCTTTCTATGAAGTTAGGTGGGTTTTTTCCTTTTCAAGAGAGTAGTGGATTTCCATGGATTTTGATTGGTCTCTTGAGAGCTGGAGACACTGGAAAAAAAACAAACTGAAAAGTTCAATAAAATAATGGGAAACAAATAATCCAAATTTTCTCCTGTAAATTCTGAGGGTAAAATATATTTGAGGCCACTCAAGGGTGTAGAGAAGAGAAGTGTCCTTTAAAATCCAATTTTAAAGTAATCACCTTTTTTTCCCTTTTCAAAAAATCAGCATTATTCCAGCAATCTCTGTGCTCCAGGCAGTAGGATGTAATCTGCCTTTCCAGATACATCTCTGAGTTCCCATCCAAGCCTGCTCTGGTGGGGCTGCGACCACTGCCAGAGACTGGCTCAGTGAACGGAGAACTGCTCCAGGGAAAGGGACAAGGACTCATTCCGTGTGCCCAGGGCACTGTGAGACCACTTGAGACACTCATAAACCTTAATACAGCCCAGGCTGATGCTTTCTTTGTTTCTTCCTCTATTAGGCACTGCAGAGGTAATTGAACAACAGTAAATTCATCTGAATATATTATGGAATTAGTTGGTCTGTTTATAAAATGATTTTGCCTATTCTCTGTCTTGTCCAGATTTCTGGGGGATTTGGCAAATCTGCAGTTGAAGTGAACTACATTCGCACTGTAGGTGTTAATTTTAATATGCATGTAATGTTTGAAAGTGTCAGCAGAAAAGCCTGAATGATACTTGTTGCGTATAAATCTGAAGTACATAATTGCTCCAGCTGACATGTATGAATGCACTTTCATTATCGTGTCAAGAGGACACTTTGTGCTTGCAAATGAACAATGTTTGGGGTTGGCAATAAAACGGGAAGCACTCGCTTAAATAAAGTTTATTACAGCTTTTAAGAAAAATGTAATTATGAAGTGTTCATACTGAATTAGAAAACTGGTTTTGAAGTGTTAACTTTAATATGAAATGGAGTTATGGTTTAAAGGGGAAGAGTGCATGGTGCTGAGGGTTTACTAAAGTGAGCCCAATATAAATGTGAAATGATGCTATTTGATTTGCGTGACCACACAATATTCAGTGGGTATGTGAGCTGGTTTCACAAAATAACGAGTGACTTACAACCCCCTGCATTTTTTAAAAGCAGTTAGCTTAATTTAATGACTACAGGTGGAAAATATATGCGTAAATGTAGAGATTCAGTCTGAGAATCCAAGGTAAAGAGTCTGGTGTTTGGTAACCAGTACCACTAACCTTTAACTGCAGAAAAAACTCTCTGTTTCAGACCTAAAACCAACCCAACAACAACCAAAGAGCCAACCAAAAAAAAAATCACAATCCACCACAACCATGTTTATTGGATAAGGATGAAGATCAGTAACACGAGAAGTTTCATTCAGTATCCAAACACTACCTTATCTTACAGAGAAGCTCAGCAGGCATAGTAAGGCAAGGACTGTTATGTTGGGGTGCTCATTAGAAGTTATTTGGAAACCTCGTTTGTTCACTGGTACTGTTGGATCTCTGGCCTGTTGTGTGGCTCTGTAGATATGACACATTACAGAGAACTAAATATAGATTTCTATGTCTAGCATAATCCAAAAAATAAAATTATTTGGGTTCTAAGCATAGCTTTCCAGCTTGCATGAGGAAAACTCAACCAAAACTGCTGTAAATTCCTAGGCATCAGAGGTGGTACTCAAATTTATGAGCTGCTGGCTACCAGCCACGAGCCTGGTGTGTTTATTATGCAGAACACATGAGTTAGGTATGATTCTGACCTGTGTGTTGCTCTGGCTTTAAATCAAGGACTGTTGAATTATGGGTTGTAATCTCTGGAGACGCACTGGATGAGTCTCCTGTGCAATCTGAAATGTCACCCCCGCTGTGAGTTGGGCAGTGCAGGGAAATGTAGGATATGCAGCAAGTAGGAGAGGTTGTGGAGGGTGTAGTCTCAGATGGTGGTGAACATAGTCAGCAGCAGCTGGCAGGAGCTGGAGATGCACCCATGCAGGGGCTGGAGGCAGAGTTTAGCCTGGGAAGCTGCAAAATTTATTGATTCCTCACCTCCACAAGACAGTCTGTGCCAGCAAGGTTGTGACGGAGCCTCTGTTATCCACTGGAAGCTGAAGCCCTGAGGGGGTGGGATGGCAGCGGTGTTGTTCACTGTCATAATTCCTCCTTCAATGTACTTTTGCACACCCCTGTGCTGCAGGAGTGACTCTGACCCACGTGGCACTCAGGAGTTCATAGGAACTTGTCAATGTCTTTTGTGATTATTCAGTATTTCTAGTGGTCTGTGAAGATAAGATACTACTCTTAAGAGAATGTTTTCTGCATAAGTTTCCCAGTTCCATGTTTTCCTTTGTTCTTTAGGAGATCTTTCAGAAACTCCATCCGTGCTGCTGTGTTTAAAAGAAAAGTGATTGTCCCAGCAGTGAGGGAGATTTTGCAGAAAGGAAGTAATAATTGTAGTCATTTGAATGCTTTGCTGTCTATCGACAGAGGAAGTCCAGATGCGTTTCCTTGTAGCTCCTGTTTTGTTTGCATTTAAAAATATAGCGTGGCTTTAGTGTGTCTCCTACTTGACTACAGATGCAATTCTGCTGTTTATTTTGCCTCTTTCTCCACCCCCATCCACCCCAGCCCCCCACCTTCGGAAATAAAAATAAAATATAAGCCACTTTAAGTCTTTCCTCCTTTTGGACAGGAACTTCTCAATGAAATCTTTTCTGCTCCCCAGCTTCCCTCTATTGTTCTTTCTCTAAAGGTTTTGATAACCTCTTGGAGGGCTAGAGATTCTCATATAAGTCTGTTCTGGCAAACCTTATGCCTGCAAAGTGGCACTTGTAGCATAAGTGCTGCCATTCAGTGAAGATTCTCATAAGAGAAGATTACTTGTGATGTCCCTGGAACTGCGTATCTTCCGATAGCTTCAAACTTGTTGGGCACGGAGGAGTTGTAGAAGGGTGAGACACTGCTTGTAGCTGTCTGGTACAAAGCTTGTAGCTTGAAACCCTCCAGTTTTCAAGCTGTTAAACTAACAAGGAAAAATTCTGATTCCTGTCTGTCTGCTGCTTATTTCTGGAATGCCAAAGCATTACTCTCTAGTGAGGGCTGATTGTTACACATCAGGAAAAAATTGTTGAAAACGGCTTAAGAATTATTATGCTTTTTGTTTTTTTCTTTTGTATTTAATTACGTGTGCAACTGAAGATAGGCAATCCTCTCATACAGCTAATTTTATTTCCCTGATTGAATCAAGCAGTAGCTGCAAAGATGGAAAATACAATAATCCCCTTGATGGAAGTTTGTGTTTATTGGTAAGCATGTAATATTTTCCAAGATTGTGTTAGATGTGTAACTTAGACTGGTTGAAGCTCAGTTACGTAGCACTGAAGCTCTCTATCCATCCCTAACTTGCATGGTATATGCACACTGCCTTGTTCCTGACATCTGAGATGCTATTTAAACTCTGAGTTTAAGCACAGTTATGAGAAGTAAAGATAGAGCTGCACTCAGTTCTCAGTACTATTGGTATTTTTAGATTCGACGGCACTTCTTTAAACTACTGGGGTTTGTGTGCATTGCCAACTATTCCATGCTAATTTAAATCAAAAGAAGAGACAGTAGAATGAACCTCTATTGATGCAACAATACCAGGTGTGCTATTGTAAGACCAAGGAACTGGTGAAAACAAATCTATTGACCTTTTAATGTTCCTCCAGTCTGAAAGAAAAGCTGTCCCTCTCAAAACATTGCACTGCTGTTTATAGGAAAGATTTAAGACTACTTGGAAATATAACAGTAATGGAGAAAGAATGGCTACAACACTAGGTAGTAGCTTAATGCTTGTTTGTGTGCTTAATTATTTCATTATTAGCCCCTACTGTGCACTTAAAAGAGTGAGAGGTTCATGGATAGAAGCTTTCACTTCCCACTAATGAAGAAATATTATTCATTCTCAAAATTTAGTCAGTTTTCTGCACATAGATTTGTACAGAAAAAGAAAGTTCTCACATGCAATTCTCCACTGGCAGAAAAGGGAGTGGGAAAATGAGTATTTTGCTTTAGAACAGAAGAAACTGGAAGAACAAAATCTCTGTAGATGTGTAAACAATCTGTTTTAGTTGCAAGAACACAATAGGAAAGCCTAACTAAATTGTAAGCATAACTAAATTATAGCTGGTGTGCTGTATGGATGTATTTACAAATTGATCAGGGGTTTGCAATTGATCCAGAGTGGCCCAATTCTTTATTCTTTTAAAGGTTTTTTTTAGCTTGTTTTAATAAGTTCTGTCTTGGCAAAAGCAGATGTGAAAATGTCAGTCGTAACTCAGCTTTTTGCAAAGTCACATGTGTATTGAGTTCTTTTGAAAGTGAATTAGCACATCCCTATGGTTAATCTCACCATTAGATAATATTTTACATAAACCTAAGGAAAGGATGATTAAAAAAGGTTAAAAATAAAATTCTTTTAAAGGTGTCCAAACAAGATTGTTTTGAGAAGGGAGCCAGGCAGTTGCTATAGTTTCTTCCAAATTCCAGTTAGAATGAGAGCACCATCATTTCATAGCTGTAGTGTCAGTCCTGGTAATTTTACCCTCAGTAGCTTGTGTCCAGTACCAATGCACAGTTTGTGCAAAAGTGGATATCTTCCTTTCTAAGACGGGTGGCAGGTGTGGAATAAGTATTTTCCTGTGTATTTTATTTTTGGGGGGAGGGGAGTTCATTTGTGGGGGTTTTTTGTGGCTTTCTTAATTTTTTAAAATTATTGTTACTCAGGCATTTTGATTAGTTTTATTTGGCTGCAAATTGAAGAAACAAAACAGGCCAGATTTCTATTCCATCAAGAATATAAAACCAGGTAGTTATCAGTTCAGCTTTTCACCACCACCACCTCCCTCTTCCCCATTCAGGAAGCTGCTGGTCTTAAAAGTGTCAAATCTTAGAAGACGCTAATGATAAATTCTGAACTGACCAAGCAAACTGAAGAAATACTTCAATTCCATATGTTGGTTCAGATGTTCTTCTGGTCAGATTTTTCATAGTTTATGCATAACCCCAGTTAGCCTTGGCCATCAATTGTGATATTGCACCGCTGGACGATGTCAGCATCAATGAAACATGATAATAGTGGTCAGTGAAATTGAGCTTTTGAATCTGGACAGAGCGAAGGAACAGTGTGGGATGTGCTATGGTTATTGAGGTGGTCAGAGAAAAAGAAGTTGAGTAAGAGGTATTAGAGTGTGCTTCAGTAACTGAGCCAAAAAAAAGAGAAAAACAGGAAAAGAATGGTTTCCAGATGTCAGCACTGTGGGAAAAGGGAAGCCAAGAGAAAGCAGGTCTGCATGTTTGGGAGATAGAGGTAAACAGGGATTTTTCAGTATCCATTTTGGTGTAGGAGAGAGTTACCAGCCGTGTGGCAAGCAGGCGATGTTAGAGAAGTACAAGACTGAATAGGGCAGGCGCGATGTAGAAAAGTGTAGTATTGACTTAAAACAGTCACTGCACGTTGAACAGTTACTGGTGACTGCTGGGCAGATTTCCTTTGTTCTGTGCTGCCTGCCTAAAGCTGATCCATCTTGCTTTTAAAGTGCACTTGTCTCCTTTGACTGTTATCACCATACTGGCATAATGTGTGTTGTAATGTGACATTAATGGCAGCACTGCCAAATTAAGGGGTTTTCTGTTTTAAAATACACATCTGATATATAGAGAAAGTATGAAAAATGCTCTGTCCCTTTCTGATTTGGGTTTTTGGGATAAAACATGCTTTTGCTATCAAACACTGATTGATCTGAGTAAAACAATTTTTTTGAAAGTGTATGAGAGGTATTGCAATTCTGTCTCAATGCTGATTGCTTTCTGTCAGAAATCTGCATGGTTTTCTCAAGGTTTTCTGTAGGGCTAAAAAGTCCAGTAATGTTCTTTGCCAATGGGATGGAAACCATTAATAGGACAAAAATAAAAATCCAAGTGTTTATGAAATGAGAAGAATTACAGTTTCTGAAAAAATCAGAAAAGGCCATTTCATATTCAATGAGCATAAGATCAAATTCCAAGTGTTGAATAATACTGTGAACCAGAAAATAATAGGTCAGGGTTTGGATCTTTTGTTTATTTATATGCGGAAGAGATACCCTCTAACTTCTAAACTCCTTATTGCTTTCCTAACATTGTTTCATGTGGCATTTGGGCTGCTTAACCTTTTCTCTGCTGACCTAGTTAAAATAAAGAGTTAAATTTGGTATATTGTGGGTTTTATTTCTAATTAGCTGGGATGTAATAATTCCTTGAACAAATCTCATCAAATGACTTGTGACTGAGTTGCATTTAGCTTGAACAAACAGAGAATAAATCTGTCTTTGATTTCATTCATCCATTTTGATAATCCCATGTACCTGAATTTAGTGCTAGTTTCTCATATTGAAGTATTCATTTCTGAGTGAAAGCCTACTCAGCTCAAGTGTGATGGATAAAAAAGCACTGAAATCTGAAGTAGACATGGGTGGGAATTCTAAACTTGTTCACCCCTAAAGTCTCTGGGGTTACAAAAACACTTGCACTTAGTTGAGTAATTCTCCCCCCATATGTTGAGATCCCAAACTGTTACTTCAGTGTCTTCTCAAGTTCCCACTGGGAACGAGGCCTCTGACACTTCCCACGAGTCTCAGCCTGATGTGTCATAGTACAGAGGGAGCTTCATTCAGTCCTTTAAGGAAAAGTCTTTCGTTTCCAGTGTCCCTTGCCCAGCCAGTGAACGTCCTCGTGGGGTGGTCAGAGCCAGGCAGTTTGTAACCCCAGCAGTGCCTCTCACTAAGCACCAAACCCCAAAGGAACAACATCAGGGTCTTGGCTCACCCAGAGCCGTACGTGAGTGACGGCGCACAGTGGCACGGGCCCGTTAGTTTGACTCACGTTGTTGGCTCTGTTCAGCACTGTGAAAATATTGTCCCACTGCATGGATTTGTCTTAAGAGCACTTAGACACTGTAACTGTACAATGATGTTTATCTGTACTAAGGCTTTTGTGTAGGAGACTGCTTTGTCCTCACCAAATGAATGAATGGTCTCCAAAGACGATTTACGGAGAGATACAATATTAGATGAGATTGGAAATAATATATTGGTAAGTGAAGGATATTGAATTACTCAGGTTGACTCCCAGAGCGTATTCCTGCATTTCTGCATAATGATTTTGGCCATTATAATGAAATAGTATATTAAGGGAATAAAAGATAGTCAATAAGGTATTTAAGCTTCCACTGCTGAATGTAAAATACTTATATTTTACCATTTAATAGCAACTAAGATGTTTTACCTTATCAAACTGCAATAGGTTAAGAGAAAAACTGTTCCTTCAGTGTTGTGTATCAGCCCTAGGGTGAAGGTAGGGTTAAATTTCACTGTCTAATGCACATTAGTTCTCATTGTGAAGCTGATCTTGTAATTTCTCACAAGACTGGCAATCTTGGGAGAAATGAGCTAGTACTGAGGTTAAATTACCTCTTACCCTAAAGGAGGCAAAGGATATTCTTGGATGAATGGCTCAGCATGATACACATTATAGATAACTAAGGTGTTGCATAGTGCAAGTCTTGGCTTTTGGCTGTGGAGAGAGCTGTAGGCCTGTTTTCAGTAGCATATCTCTCTGGAAAATAATTCAAGGCTTTTTGGAATAAATCAGTTTAGCTGAAAGTCTTTAAAATTGTACTAACTCATTCTATATTGTCTGTTGACTACTGATCTCAGAATTTTCAGTATTGGCTGGAGCCATTAATGCAGTCACTTTCTAGCAGAAAGTACAGTGCTGACTTCTGTGATGAAATGTGCAGGATACTGGAATTTAAGTAGTGTGGGTTTTTTTAATGTACATGACTATAAGCAATAAAACACCTTTTTCTCAACATAGCAATGGAGATAAAATTTTTAAAGCCTTTATGTTGATGCTTACAGATTTAAAGACAAGAAACTGTAATGCTTTCAGCACTTACTTTAATATTTATTATTGAAATGAATGAATCTAAGAAGAGGTAGATAGAGCTCACACATTTGTTCAAAACAGATTTTGCAGGCTCTTTTTGATTGTTTCCTGACAGCACTGATTCTTCTTTTCTGAAACAGACTAAACTATAATAAAATATAGAGCCATAGAAGGAGTTGAAAAATAATCCTGGAATAACTTATTTAATGCTGGTTACACAATTACTTTTATCTCATAATAAATAATTTTTCATAATTTTTGCTCATTCCATGTGAGAGTAACAAGAAATGGCAAGCTCAGCAGAAAGTAGGGATATTATAATATATGAGTGGTTATTAAAAGCGTCAAGAAAGGGAAGTATTTAGAGGAAAAGTCTGGATTGAAAGAAATTAAAGTGCCTATTAAGATTATTAATATAACATAGCTGTGGCTCATAGTTCAAGTAGTCAAGTGTTTCTTGAGCGTGCAATATCCCTTCATTTGCCAGTGGTGCGGAGTTAAGGGGAGAGATTCACTTTACTCAGTGCTTTTTTGATATATCTGTGAAGAAATTGAACAAATTCAGCACATTTTTGGATGTGTTTTGGTCGGAGATTGAAGACATGGCACTCAAAATGGCAGGGAATTTAATAGAGAGGCAAGATGGGTAGGTAACCAGTGAAATGATAACTTTATAAACTGGGCTGTAGCTGGTAACAAGGTCTTACATTGTTGGCAGTCACAGATATGAATAAGTTCTATAGAAATGTGTAGAAACTTTCAACAAAAATAATGGTTTGTGGGATCAGGTAAATAAAGGAGCTGAAATATATTCGTAGAATATTCTAAATTGGAAGGGACCCACACGGATCATCAAAGCTCAGCTCTTCAAATCAGTTGAGTTTGATTTTAATCTCTTGGTTAGTTCTGAATCCCTTTTGGCAAATCCTTAACTGCAGATATATATTAAAGTTGACGCTGATCTATGGTTTTATGTCAATGTGAGATTTTGATACTTCTTGAGGAGTCATAGAAAAAAACAATCCATTGCAGAATGTAGCATTGAGATGAATTTTGGGACTAGTAATGGCCCATATGAAATTTAAAACTGAATTTTTTTTGTTAAGGAAAAAAAAAGTATTGGTACTGAAACGGCAGAAAATTCAGTGAAGAAAGTAAATAGGTATTTGCGTGTGTGCACTTTACAGTTACCCAGAAAAGAAGATAGAATAACTCATTTTAGACAAGAGAAGAGCTGTCAGTATGAATCTACAGCAGCAGAAAAAAAATGCATTTAACAGAAGAATAGCCATTCAGCATATGAGGAAAGAATGTAGAAGGCAAAAGCCAAAGGGAGAGGAAGGGGAGAAGGCAGAAGGTTTCTGCCCTAAGTCCCTCAGTGATCCCCATTCCCACTGAGGGGGGAGAAAGGGAGGGGGTGAAGGGAAGGTGAGGGTCAATCCCAAGTGCATGAGTTCCTTCTTGGTACCTGCTGAATGAAAGTGACAGGCTTTCCTCTGTGATTTATTTTGGAAGAATCTGCTTCTTAGGAGTAAATACTAGCAATAGTAAGTATTAGCATGAGTTCCAGTGCAAATTATAAAATATCATTTACATTCTGAGATAGAATCATTAGCACCTAATTTTCCAGTAGTACTCTGAGATTGAAATAGACTGACCTTGGATTTACAGTCGTTTTTGATTGTATTTTTTTAATATTTTATTTTAATCAGTACTCTTTCTTCCTGTATAGGGAGAGGTTGGTTTCTGTGGCATCTGTTACAGGAGTGAGACTATGAATTTCATACATCACTTCCAGCATCTGGGCTTCATGTAGATGTGTGACATCTGAGGTAGGTAAAGAATACTTTTAACTTTCTTAATTTCTTTATTTAGGTCCTCAAAGCTATTAATAGAAACAGCTGAAGGATGAATTTTTGATAATATATGGACAAAGATAAATAGATGTTTTTGGATGGTGTTAAAAGGTAATAATAACAATGACCATAAATCTGGAAAGTTCAAGAAATTATTGCGCTCGAGAAGAATAGGTTTTATAGAGATGCTGGCATCATTATTCTTATTCTGAGAATTGTTTGTGTTGTTATGTATTGTTAATATGAGTAAGTGAAAACTCCTTCAGTAGAGTCTCCATCTGTGCTGTCTGTTCCCTGAAGAAGTGGGTGTGCGAACAAGCCACATTATCAAGCTAGGAATCAATTTCATACTATTCCCACTTTTTCTCATCCAGTTTTTGATAACTTCAGAGATGTTTCTGATTTCTGCCACCTGCGGCAGCAGAACTGGCAGCACAGGGAAATGACGGGGACCCCCCATCACAATGTTCATGTCTTCAGACATGAGAAGGACCATTAAAGTTAGAACTCCTCCACACCCGCTTTAGATGTGTCACCTCTTGAACTGCCTGATATGGTGATTGTGTGGGCAATTCAGAAATAGCTGCCCTGCCCTGCAACTCCATTTCCAGAGGAGCCATGTTTTCAGAACAGTTTCACTTACTGTCTGCAAATCTCTGCCTTGCTCTCTAATTTAAAAAGATATTCTTTGTGTCTGCCACCTCCCTACCAAATGTAGATCGGGTGTCAGGGGGCTGACACACAAAAGGCCTCAATCTCCTAAGAAGCTGCCACCAGAACACCTAATAGACTGTCAGTTTGAATGTTTAAATGAGACACAGCAAAGGAAGGAATAATGCTTTTAACAAAAGTGTGGTAGGTAGACTAGGAAAAAAAAGCTCAGCTCCACTGACAAGGTGACTGGAAATGTAGTACTTGCAGTAGAAGGGAGATATTGATGAAAGCATCAGTAACAGGTCAAAAATGGTGCTCAGACTTGGGCTGCTAATGGGAAATAGAGCAAGCATTTATGGCTGTAGAGAGAAGCAGGTAAGGAGTCAG
Source organism: Cnemophilus loriae (assembly GCA_013397755.1). Lineage (NCBI taxonomy): Eukaryota > Metazoa > Chordata > Aves > Passeriformes > Corvidae > Cnemophilus > Cnemophilus loriae. Next base: position 1,025,817 of record VZTF01009088.1, on the reverse strand, counting down.
ATTAGGACTAGAAGATTGGCTCCTTTGTAGGATGCAGTGCTGCCATCTCCCTCTGTGATGAGAGGTACTTTCAAGCTACATCTCTGTACGTAATACAGATTTGGGCATGACTGAGCCCTGAAAATTAGTGTTTGTACATCCTGTTTATGTTTTAAACCCTTGCGGGCAGCTACATCTTTGAAACTATCCATGGCATTATTTGGATTAGGGATTCAGAACTGAATTCCTGCGTGTCAGCAGCGGCTCAAATTGCCTCGCTCACAAATGGAACATGGAAGGATAGAAACTGCAGGAGTTTTGCTCTGTGTTGTGCAAGTGATGCATTTGAACATTGCTGCTATGAAAGCACATTTACTTTGGCACACACTCTAACCAAAGACTCTTCTGCTTTCTTCAAGGAAAGTGGAAAGAAGAGCTCTGTTCCTTCCTGTGACAGTAAAATAACTTTCTGTTGTTTGGATTTGTTCCCTGATGGTCTTCCATAGAAATTTGTCTGTCTTTTCAAAATTGAGTGATGCGAAAAAGACATTACAAGTCAGTCACCGTCTCTTTCTTCCTCCCTAGCCCTGGCTGCTGGATCCACTCATGCCTTTGACTACCTGTTTTGCTGATAATTTTCCAGTCAACAGGTGGCAAGTCCTATGTTGCTGGATGTTATTAAATAAATGGTTTTCCAGATGGCTGTAATATTGTATCTTTAAATAAAAGTACACAAGCTTAGTGTCAGCATCTTATTTATGGAATGCTTTTGGCTCCTGAGCTGCTTGTTGAAATTGTTGTGAGCCATTTGGTCACTGAGAAGTAATTGTGTATTACTGCAGACAACAAGCTGTTTGCATTAATTAGCAATCAAAGCATATTGCCAAATGGGGAATAACATGTCTTTGACATCTCTGCAGATCCTGGTAACTGAAGCAGTGCAAACCCATGGATTGTCCTTTGCTGCATGTTTATAGTGTGAACTTCCAGTCCATCTGCCCGTGCAGTCATCTGCAAAACCACCAGGGACACAGCTGGTAGAAATAAAAGCTAAGGTAGGAGAAGCAGCGTGTGAAGGTACAAGGGAGTTTGTAAAATGTCGTTGGTTTTTGCAGCAAAAGTAACTTTTGTGTTTTCAATTTCATGTGGCTTCCAAACATGGGAAATGGTGAATGTTGTCTTGTTCGCGTGTGCTATTCTCACCAGCTAAGGAAGAGCTGCAGTAAGCTGATCAGAGGTACCTTGAACCGGCCTTAGGGAAGCACAGTACAGCGTGACAGAAGGACAACCTTCTGAGCATAGCACAGTAATCCGCCTTGGATGAGGCACTGGGCAGGCCAGATCTCACGGAATTAACCTCAGAAAGAATTCTGGCCATTCTCTGTCTCTCCCACCGTACTTTTGGAGGCATAGGAGTTAGAACTGTTTGTCTCTGGACAGCAATGCCTCCACAGAAGTACATTTGGATGTGGAAGGTGCCCTCGGCTGAACAGCTAGATAGGATATACTTTTATCCTGTTTTGTTGGGTTTTGGGGGTTTTTTGTTAAAAATAGTTGAAAGATCATGAAAAGATGGGAAAAACTACAAGAGAGCAGGAACTTTTCCACGCTCCGTGTGGAAAAAGAACGGTGAAGATAAAAAAGATATCTCTACAGAATTCACTCTAAAAGTAATGCTGTGGGGGTTTTCCCCTTTAGCCAGTCAACTTGCACCTTCTCTGGAAAAATAATATTATACAGCATCAACTGCATCCTAAATAGCAATTGTTGTGATATGCACTCAGAAAACCTTGAGATTCATAGTATTTCCTCTGTAGATCTGTTTTTCTTCCTCAAGGCTTTTTCAAAATGTTCTTCTTAGTGGGAAAGTTTCATGTGAAAACTTAGAAGTTAAGAACCCAGAGTAGTCTGGACCCAGGGGCAAAAAAACTCATAGGGAGAGTGGGAGCTGTGGGTTTAAAATTTAAGAACTCTGGCTCTTCACATTCCTCCTTGCTTGGGAGTCCCAGCTTGATTTTTGATGACTTGTGAAGTCTTTGTTGACAAAGGTGGTCAGGATTTGCCTGTTTTGAGGGAAAAATAACTGCATGCTGCATCCATTTGTCTTTTAGAATCAAATTAATTGTATAAGCATAAGGTAGTTTTAAGAATTACCTTCCTGAACCTAAGCTAATAAGTGCATGTGTCTCTGAAAACTCTTGTTCTGCTGTGGTGGGTTTGGATAATTTTCTCTGTGTGTTTTGTAGTGCAAGTGATAAAACCAGTTCTGGCTCCAGTGCGCAGATTTGTACCCCCTGAGCTAGGAAATGTGGGTATTTGAAATCCAGCAGTGGTTCCTGCCTCTTTTGTGTTGAGTAGAGAGCAAAGGCACAATGGGAGAGAGGAAGGAAAAATACATTCAAGTGCAGGTCAGTGCTTTGCATTTTGACTTTTTTGCAGGAATGCTTGTACTGGTAAATGCATTTATTCATTTATCCTGTGCTTAAGAATTAGAGATGTTTGCTACTAAAATGCCAGGTTCTCTGAGTTATTAAGCACAGTATAATGAACCCTTTGCAGAAAATAACTAGAATGTGATCTATGTCTGCAGAGGAAGGAAAGGAGCAAAACACATTAAAAAATAAATGAATGTAATGCAAAATAACCTTAGTTCCACTGCACAGAAATTTATAATTGCACTGATCTTGTTAAGCTGCTCTTCCAGAAGATGCTGCACATTCTGTGCACAAGTACAATATGATGATGAGTGTCATTCAAAATTAGAATCTTTCATATTCAGAGTATTTCACACACACATTTGGCATGTACAGGTAGAGACATTTCAGTGAAGCAAGATATCATCTAGACAGGAACTCTTAACAAACAATTCCCACAAGGGGCTTGGAGATGTGGTTTTCTAGTGCTTCTGGGTTTTGCCTTTTTTATTTTATTTTTTCTTCTCTGAGATGTGTTGCTTTTTGTTTACTTTCAAAAGGTGGTGCACTGACATAATCTTTTAGGATCTCATTTGTACCGCCAGGGTTACACTGGAGGTCAGGGCTCCATTCTCAGCTCCTGGTGGCTTGATACGAATAAATTGATTTTGAAATAACTAAATAAATTTCTGTGATAGGATAAGCAAAGATAAAGCATCTTCACCAAAGTGTTCAAAGCCAGCATAATTGGCCAATAAATAAATAAGAAAAATCTCTTTGCTGTCTTTCAGAATAGCATCTCTCACACAATGTTTTTCACAACTGCAGAGTTCACTGGCCTCAGGCACATGTGACTTTAGTTACCCAGCTGAGACTTGTGACTCCTCCTTAGAGTTTCCAGGACAAACTGATGTCCTGTGTGCTCCGAAAGGGAAGTGTAACAGTGAGCAGAGGAACAGCGTATGGTGATGCAGTCCATTTAATAGGGGATCATCTGAGGGGACTTTATGCCAACAGTGCATACCCTTGAAAGAAGATCACGGGTTCAGGCAGCTCTCTTGCCTGTACAAAGCCCTGTGTAAGCCTTGGAGTTTAAGCAGGAGGTTGGATAAGTGTATGAGAGGCAGCTGAGCAGCTCCTCACTGCAGGGGCTGCAAAACGAGAGCAGGAGCTGCAGAAGTGGAGGGCACAAAGGGAGGACACGAGTGGGCAGCGTGGCTGACGCGGCTCTCAGCACTGGCTGGGGCTGCTGTGTTTGGAGGAGCTGCAGCAGTGCAGCCTGGCCCGGGGGGTGAGGCAGCACGGGGATGTTTGTGTGCATGTATGGGATCAGGGTGTGTGCAGTCCTGTATTTTTACTACAGACACTGTTCGTGGGAACAGCCGGGACTGAGAGTGCCAGGGTGCCTGGGTGAGAGATCCTCCTCTGGGGCTTCACAGGAAGAGGGCTTTGGGGATATTTTTCTTAAGAGATGTTTGCCTTCTGTTATTTTGCAAAACTCATTGGACATTTTTAGAATGGCTTGATTTGCTCTATTTCTTCCGTATCATGACCTGAATTAAAGGAGGGATGAGCGGAGTGAAAAAAACGGATTTTAAAAAGCTCCCATAGTAAGCAAAATGGACTTTTAATTTTGGTCAAAGCAAAAGTTTTAGGTTGTGTTTCACTAAATTTGACTGCACTCCTTTTTTCCAAAGCCATGTTTATTTGCATGGAGGCTGAGTTGTGAAGGGGGAAGGTGTGCCTGAGAATGAAACTGAGCAAGATGCTTTCAGCTTGCCTGGCTTTGGTTACTTGTCAGGAGCAAGTGTTGCTCTGTTACTGAACCTGTTAGTGTTATGCAGTTCTGCTGTTCCTCAAAAAACGCTGTCAGATGTATTTACATGTCCCCTTGGATGAAAGCCCCAGAACCAGGCAGAGGTGCCCCTGCTACCTCTTCTGCTGTGGTTGCAATTTTGCTTTCGAACCTGGAACGATATTTTAGTCTTGTATCAGTGTAGTGTAGTAATCTCATCTAAATCTTCTTGGTATGGTTCCTCGGACACGAAGACTGAGCCTTAAAAAATTCATTTAATAGTTATTTCATAAAACCAATGCCTGCATACTTTTGCTCCTCTTTGTGTTTTTCTTGTCACACTTCATTGAGGTGAAAACAATTTATTTGCTTCTCTTGCCAGGATATGTCGATCTGACAGTGAAAATAAGATGTCATTTTCAGTGTCTCATCTGATCAACAACATAGACAGCCATCAACAAAATATTTACATTTTTCAGTGATGATTATGGATGGGAATGCATAAATCAAGGTTGTTTTACATTTTATAATCTAAACTGACACATATGAATTGATTCTGAAGTTTCATTAGGACTAGAAAGTGCCAAAATGATTCAGTGAACTCTAAGCATGGCAATAACCATTGAAAACAGTCAAAATCAGGGCTATTCCTCCTTATATTAATGTTTTTTTCACTAGTTTTCGGTTCATTCTTGCCGGTAGCTCTCGTGGATATTAGGTGTAAAAGAAGGTAAAATATTCTGGTTATCATGGGCTTGTTTCTAACTTTTTGCTTATAGTCTAAATCTCTGCATTAAGCATATCACCAGAGATTTGCTAATAGGCAAAGTTAAATCTGCTTTTAGTTTTCCAACTCTTTTGAATTTTTTTTTAATGTCTAGCCAATTTGTATATTAGCTACAGTTTTGCATTTATCTGTAATTTCCAGTAAGCTAGGTCATACTCTTAATTCTTTTATCTGATATCTCCTTGTCTCCTAAATACTCTGAAAACTTTGATTTGAGACCAAGTGTCTCTTTAGATGTATACTCTGCCAGATATTGAGTCACTAGACACTTGTGAGAACTTTGGTGATTGCAATGCTGTCAACTGCCTTTAAGCTTTAGGTATGCTTTTATAATTATCTCATGTGTTCTCACAGGTGTTCTAATAGCATCCTTAAAGCCTTGGGTCCTTTTTTAATGACCTATGAAGACCTAATTGTAGAATAGTCAAAAAAGAGCATAATAAAAGAAAGTTAAATACCGTATATATGTCTTAAAAATGCTTTAGGGATTATTCAGTCACTCCAACCCCTTATGTATAGAAACAAACAGGCTGGCTCAGAAGCCAGCTCAGTTTTTCAGCTGGGGGATGGAAGCTCTTTGCCACAATAGAAAAGTGCAGCTTTCAAGTACAGCTGGTGTGATGGGGATGTGGTGCAGTAAACACGGACGGTGAGGAGAGGCCATCCATCATCTGACACACTGATCTGTTGGTCTAGCAGGGCTTATAGAAAAGCAAACCAAGGTGGGGAAAAGTAATTATTTCATACATTAAAAGCGCCGGTTTAAGTTTTACTTCTGTTGTGTGTTTTTTTACCCTCTATTCTGATGCCTGAGTTGAAAGTGTTGTGCAGATAGGCAGCTAAGACACAACAGCAGCTCCTTGTTTCTGCTGCTGGGAAAGCCCAAATAATGCGGTTACACTAGTGCTGAATCCATGAGCAACCCATGGCGTAGATGTACGGTGTCACTCCAGTGTGACTTTGGTAATTCTACTCAAGTGCTGTCATCTCTACTTCATACACCCAGTGCAGCAGGCTGAGACTGCCATGGATTTGGAACAGCTTCATGGATGCAGATTTCCATCCACATAAATGGATCCCAGCTTGGATTCCTTAAATGTTTGTAGTGTTTCTCAGAAAGGGCATCATCTCTATGCTTCCAGACATTCTAAAATGCTTTGAGTATTGTTTTAACACCTCTTCTGAACACACGACCTGTCCTACACTGAAAACTTAGAGAGCAAGTACATGGGATCTGAATCTGGCATTCCCAGTATCCAAATAAATGGTAACACACAGTGAGCAGAAAAGTGCTAATTTCTGAAGGCAACAGGCTCATATACAGCATGAAATGAAGTATTAAACATTTTTTCAAGCTGGTGACCTTTTACACTGGGGAGAGAGGAAGTAAAATCTGACATTTTTTTCACTGATCAACTTTCACGAGAATAAAAAAACCCCACCTTTAATCAGTGAGTGATAAATGCTATTTTTTGGTTTTGAAATGTTCTACGATTGATTGCACACACTAACTTTGAAAAATTGCCACAGACTCATAATGACAGGATTTATCTGAAATTATGTAAAATTGGTTTCAGTATATTTTTAAAAAATAAGAGCTTGTATAAAGGTTTCAGTGTCTTTAGGTAGGAGTGAGTTACTCCTCAGTTTGGGTAATTGTACCTGGTAGTCATTGTTAAGAAAAGAAAAAATGCTTCCAGTGTCTTTTGGTCCCAATTCTCCCTTCCAATATGCCCCCTCAGTGCTTCCTTTTTCAGCCAGAGCTGTGCTTAGGGTGGAAACACAGCCACAGTACCAGGATGCCCAACATGTGTCAGTTTTATCAAGTATGTAATTCATGAGCTGTGCTGAAACCCAAGTTGTCGAAGGGCATAAACACAGAGAGCTAATATTCTTCAGGCAAATGCAAAGTTATTTTGATATAAGACAACTTCTGGCAGGTTACCTTCTGTCCTTCCTGTGGTAAAATAATGGCTTTTGTCACTTGTTTTTAATTTCAAACTGATGTGCTTGAAGTATCTATTTCAAAGATGAAGAAAAGTAAGAAAAAAAGAGATTGTTACTTTTCCCAAATCAGTTTGATTTCTGTCATTACAAAACAATACCTTTCCAGCAGATGTCTTTGAACGCCAGCCAGCACTGTGACAGATAACTTATAGCTGCTCTGATTATTCATGCAGATATCAGCAGGTTATTCCAAAAGGGCTTTATTTCATATTGTTAAAGCTATTCTCTAAAAGAAACAGTAATCTTTCTGACGAGCATGGGGAACAATTTCTTCAATACCAGTCCAATTTATTTGGACCCTCTGATTGGTGCTTTCAGCTAGATCTCTAAGCACAATATTAATTATTCATTAAGGTACTTGGAGGGAGAATATTTGCATAGCCATACTGTCAAAATTGATGAGGCTTTGCGTATGCACCGTAGGAATAGCTTTCAACTTAGTGCTAAAACTAGAGATGATACTAATAAAATTGTTAAAAAAAATTATCTAAAAAGCCAACAATAATTTGAACTTTCTCATAACCACAGAACATTTATTTTTATAGCACCCACATGTCCTATTGAGAGATCATGAAAATATTCTTTCTGCAGCTGGTCATGTGGGTATAGAATAAAAAAAAAAAAAAAAAAAAAATTCCTCAAGAACCTTTGTATAATAAAAGGTCATAATGGAGATAATAGATAGTAAAAAGGGAGAAAGAGGTTCTCTGTGAGTGGGAGGAAAGAGTAAGCCTGACATTTAATGTACTTATCTCCACCAGACTGGGTTTATGGAAAATTGTAGTGTTCTGTCCTTAAATGCATAGATGGGCAGAGAGTCATCTGCTTACTAAAAGGTTGGGATACTCCTCTTCGTGTGTGAATGTTAAGGTGCAGTTACTAAAATGGTAAATTTAAAAACAAAAAATCAAAACATTTAAATTCAAACTTTTTAAAAAGCAGTAAAAATTGACAAAGACCTTGGTGATTGGGAAAGCTGCGAAGTGGCTGCACTGTGGCCTGGCTGCAGTTGCCACAGCTCTTTTGCAGATGAGGGAACCAGGCTGGAACATGTTTGAGCTTTTAATCATTCCTTATTCCTTTCACCCAGACCTTGAGCTGTGCAGGGGAGAAGTTCTTGCTTCATGCCACACAGAAAAATGGAGTGACTCGAGGATCCTGTGCCTGAGTTTCAGCGTTTCCATTCACTTTCCCAGTATCCAGTCCCAGTGATGCTCACTTTGTGTGAACCAGAGACTGCTTCTTACTCTCTAATCTGGCATCCTTGTTAGCAGGGAAGGAAGGAATGTTCCAAGCTCTTGAATTTACGGCAGCAGTGCCATCAGTTTTGGTAAACGTTGAACTAGAATTGGTTAGTTTGTCAAAAAGCAGGCTTACAGCCCCTGAATTAGAGAGCTAAATCTCTGATCCAAGAGGTGAATTTCCACTCACAAGGACGTAATAATGTTTGTGGGATTATCTTTCAGAAAGTACTCAGGGACATACAGGAAAGAGTGACCACCTGCTGGAAATGCCAACAGCGGATCAAGAGCAGTATAGACCACTTTTCATTTATTGCAAATTTGTTTTAATTCCATTTCTAACATTCTTTCAACACCTTTTGAAAAATAGTAGATTTTCAATATTAAAACCATTTGAAAACTAGAATATGGTTCAGTTTCACTGCAATTCTGCTGAATCTAAAAATGTTGGAAAATACCAGAAAACTCATTTTAGTGTAGATTTATTGAGAAACCATTACAATGTAAACTGAAATACTGCCAAATCAAGTGCCTTTTCATCATAAAAATTAAATAAATTAATTAACCCTTTGATGAAGATGCTTTATCTTTGCTTATCCTATCACAGAAATTTGTTTAGTTATTTCAAATTACGTAAATAATTAAATAATTACTTAATATGCTTAGGTAATTTTGTAATTCAACACATCCAGAAATTCAAGTTATTCCTATTTGACTGTCACAGGATTTTTTAACTGCAATTTGTTGTGTCTCAGGAGCTGCAGAGAAAATATATTTGGTGATGCACTGATAATACAAGGTTTGGAAATGTCTTAGAATGCCAAGACACAAAAGATACTGCAGGTAATGAAGCAGGTCATCTTTAATTTCAAGTCTTTTTCTTTTGTACATGAGTAAAATGTTTTTGGTCTCACAGAAGGAATTTGGATGTTCAATTTGCATTGTAACTAAGGGCAATTCAGCATCCCAATCTCTTGAAAGCCTTTGAAAATATGATAATCTTATCTAAAATCTCATTTGCTTTGTTTTTACCTTTAACAGTTCTATACACAACCTGAGCATTATTAAAATGCCCTTTAAAATGAGCCTGAAAATATTGGGATTCCATTTTGAAACAAGGACTGAATATAATTGAAGGCATTAGGAGAGGGAAAGACTGCAATGAATGGCAGAAAAGGCATATGTGCTAGTCCTGTGCTGGAATCGGAGGCACCTAACAATGGGATTGGAAAAATGCAGTCCTACATTACAAGAGAATATGAATTTCATCAGTATTCATAACATATGTTGATATTCCATCAGTGAAACGCTGCTGTAAGCATCAGCCCATTTGCATGCAGAGCAGTGCTCTCTTAAATAGGAAAATAAATGAGGAGTTAGTCCTGATATGGGGAATGTTTCAGACTATTTCCTTACACTGGAAATTCAGCAGCCTTGGTATGATTGCTGATTTCTAAATTTTTTGGGAGATAACCATGAGTTATGAAAAGTAACCACAGCTGAAATAAAAATAAATATTTCAAGGCAGTTTTGATAAGCATTTGATAAGCATTTCATCTGAATGTAGTGCTAGACCTCAAAGTTGTTACATTTTCTGCCCTCTTTTTTCTTTCCCCCACTCATTTCTCTCAATGTAGTCTTTAGAAAACATGCCCCACAAGATAAAGCAAACAGTCCACAGTATCCAAAATGTTTTGGATTGCCTCTACTGGGATTGGACAACTTAAGCTGAACTTTCCTCTGTGATTCACATGAACTAAATTGTACAAACCAGCCGTGTTTCTGCTGCTCATACAGATAGTACTGCCTACACCTCTGTGCTTTTCCCAAAAGAAACAATTTATTTTTGCACATTTCTTCATTCTTATTTTGTTTTTATGTGGGGTTTTTTTTTGTTGTTTTTTTTGTGGCTAAACCATACAGATATCTCAGACTGGGTGCAGACATTAGGGCAGAGTCATCTGCAGCTTGTCCTCAGTCAACACTTTAAGATTGATGATCAGTAGTTGAAGGCTGTGGTTGCTACACCTTCTAATGATGTACTTTAAAATTCAGGCTGAGCTTAGCCTGCAGAGATGGTTTCACCTATTGAAAGAGCTCCAACCACTTCGACTAAAATTGAATCTGACATTAAAAGTCACCCAGATGCCCATTAGGTAATAAGAAAGTGTGAACTGAGTTTACCAGTCAGCAAAAGTCGCATGCCTACACGCAGGTCTGTCCTTTAGGTTTAATAAGATGGTGTATCAGGACGAAATTCTCCAGAGCTATCTAAAGATATGCCTGTAATAGTAGTGAACAGCAATTCCAATGTTCCCTTTTGACTGTGGAATAGAAAAAGCCATAAAACTGGTGTAATTTAACAGAGAAAAGGAATCAGTGCACTTTTACACATTGTTGTTCATTCCATTTAATAGAGTGCACCTAATGGGCAGCAGATGAGCTGAGGATGTGAATATTATCCTTTAGTGAGACATTTTGTTGAAAATAATTCTGCTTCTGTTAAAATAGTGTCTATTTGCTTTAATATGCTTTTCCCTTGGGAAGATTAAGTACATAACTGTTTTTTAACTGGTGAAGTTGATGACTGCGTGTATGGAATGAAAGAGTTCTATATTCTGTTATCAGTCTAGGCAAAACAGGGATGATTTGACATGAGATCAATTGGATGTTTTGTACAATTCTATACTGTATCTCCAAAGCCTACACTCAAAACTGGAGCTTCAGAAGAGGAAATCTCCACATTTATGGAAATCTCCACATTTATGGTAATAATGTGAATTTTGGAACATCCCCATATTTTGTAGTCACGGTTTGGTGAAATGTCAGTGTCCAGAAGGGTGAACATTCTGGATCGTAGAATCATTAAGACTGGAAAAAACCTCCAAGACTGTCAAGTTCAACATTTAACTGAAAACCACTATTCCCACTAGCCTGTGGTGGTTTAGTGGGTACGGTGAACCCACGGGTGGGCATCAAGAAGCCACAGAGACTTGTCCTACCTGCGTGTGCAGGTTTGTCCTTCCACCTTTCTTCTGAAATATCTTTTCCAAAGACAGATCACTTCCCACACCCCCTCCAATGACCCCCACATTAGGATTCATATAACCAAACTTTAGAATATTGCTACTGCTTTAATTTGTAAATAATTTTCAAAATTAACTGTAGCCCCAGGTATGCTTCAAATCTAAATTCTCATTTAAATTTAACTTTCTCTGGATCTCTGCTGTGACCTTGACATAACCACCAAGTGTGGCTCAAATGTTTCATGTTTAAAAGTACTTTGATTGGAGGGAAAAACATGTGAAACTTTAGGAGGAAATACCTGCACTGAGCAGATTTCCTTTTTAAAACAACAGATTTTCATTTAAATAAACCTGGAAGAAAATATGTCTGGGTAGACTGTACTCTGCTATTTCCGCTAAGGATATAGTGGTCATTATAATTAACAAATACTTAGTAACCAAAGACAGAGGAGCTAACCTCTGGAAATAACATGGTGTGTTTTCAGACAGATGCTTGGGAGTTGCTGGAAAAAATGAAAGATTAAAATAGTCGGGTCTGCAGCTCCAACAGTCAGCATTTCCTTCCAGATGACCTATGCTTTCAAAACTACCCTATTTTCCCTTTTTCTTAGCAGAAGCTGAAGAAAAACACACATTATTTAACTGAATGTTCAAGAGAGCTTGGTTGTGATCTTTTAAATGAGTTTTTTCATCAAAAGAATCGGAGTTACATCCTGAAAGCATGTTCCCTTAATAACTTTGAATAATGGTGCTGCTGTGATGGTCTCTGCTGATGGCTGAATCTATCTTGATGTTGTTCCCAAAGCCAGTGCTGCTTTGGAACGTTCAGATAACATTTCCGTGGCCAATTGACTTTATGCCATGATGCAGTATCAAGTTAAATAGGTTAATTATTTTCTTCTTTTATTGTTATTGCTTTACAACAAGTACTTATCAGTATTTGAACAGAAGGGTATTAAAAGTCACAAATGCAGCTAGGAGTCGAAATATAGGTGGGAAAATAATGATCTTCAGGGAGGGTTCTCTTGTTTTTAGTACTGACTGGTACTCCCAAATAGAGTTTATCTAAAATTCATCTTTAATGCTGCTGACTCTAAGACTGTCTGTGTAGTTTGGTAGACATGCAGCAGCAGGATGATGGTGTTTCAAGAGACTCTTTTACTGGTTCTCAAAAATGGTTAAGACAGTGTCAGTTCTTTTATATTCTTCAATACACACTCTTCACAAGTTATCTACTAGCTAACAGTGGAGCCTTTCTCTGTCAAGGTTATTATAACCTCCACAACATTAGGGTTGTGTACTTTCCTAGGTTACAGGACTCAGATTTTATACAGATCTCACAAGCCACTAATGCTGAAGTAGATTAATATTTTAGCTGCCAGGGGAGATTATTTCCTATTCCTTAAATCTCTTTTATTCAAGCAAAATGACCATGATTATGATCTTACTCAGCTGCTGGAAATTAGAAGGCATTATGAAGAAATAAACAGGAATTAGGAACAGTTTATGAATTTTACAGTACCAGTTTGCTGTTAAAATAGTAAACCTCAATTGTGTGCTGTGCTTTTTGCAATATATATGTATTTTCAAAATTATATGTGAGTTGAACTTAATGAATACTTAAAAAAGATATATTTTTTTAAAAGCACAAGTAGCAATTTGTCATTAAAATCTCTCTATAAAACATATTGAGATCTATCTATTCCAGTCTTTTCTGTTGAAGCTGTTTGATGTTCTATGAATAATAATCTCTGGAGTCAGATCTCTACTCACCTGCAGCACAGCTGAACTCCCAAAAAGTCTTCATTTTTCTCTGTGGTCCAGTAAATATCTTATTAATTTCGTCCTCTCAGAGGTGATGGATTTGGGCTTGGTTTCTGTCTTGAGCGTTAGAAGAAAGGAACCTTTGTTGTGAAGAATTTGGAAATAGGGTGAATACAGAAAGGGGGTTACAAAGGGCCTGCCTGCCTAATGGATTTGGCCCTTCAGGGAAGCTGGGTGGTGGATGACCTTACCTATGAATGCTGTTCTCATCCTTGGCACGAGAGAAGCAATAGCCAGCTTAGTTTTGAGCAGCCTCGGGCTCTCTGTGCTTGTTCAGTGGCTGAAATTTAAAAGACTTTATTGGCAGACACTACAGTGAAGTAAGTGTGCCCCCAGGATGTAAGCAGGGTGTCAGGGGACTGAGTTCTGCTCTTGCACCTGAGCACTGGAGGTGAGGGCACACAGTGTCTCTCCTGTGAAATATTGTGATAGGCTGGGAGGGGAAAATGTGCCCAGGTTTGTAGTGCTTTATCAGGGCGTGGTGGGCACGATACTGTCTGGGGTTATTTTCTGTAACTTGTCCTGCTGCATCACGTCTGAATGTGGTGTCTGAAAACACTCTTGTGGCGCCAGGAGGCTTTTTTTTTTCCAGGTTCTGTGTGAACTTTTCTGGAAATGATTCTGCCAAACAGTAATTAACACACGGGTGATCTATTGCACATATCGGTGAGTGTACCGGTTGCTGCATTCATTTCCCTCATTTAAGGGGTCTGCCCCAAACTCCTGGAGGGTGGTTGAAGTAGCTGTCTTTTGAGCCTGGCTCTCAGCATTAATCCTTAGTGGACTGACTTTGTGTTCAGTACAGCCTTCTCGTGGATAAAATTCAGTCTGAGGTAGAGGAAAAGCACATGGACAAACAAGAGACCTTGGGAGAAGCCAAGGCATGACTGTGTGTGTTAAGCCATCAGCTGATTTGCCATGAATCACCTCCTCCCTTTTCAGACAAAAAGTTATGTGAGGGGGTAAGCCCATTCTCTCTCTTTTTAATTTTGTTTAAATTTTTTTTTAGTAGCATGGGAGCTTGCTCACAGATCTGAAGTAATAAATGGGTTTTACATCCATTATCAGGTTGATCTGGAGTTTCTTGTCCATATGTCCACACCAGCAAGTGCATATTGATTATTGATGGTTTAAAAATAACTTAAGCAAAAGAAATCACATGGTATTTATAAATAGAACCATTTCTAGAAACTGTTTACTCTCTCCTTATGCAGAATACATTCTGCATTGAGAATTCTGAGAAAAGTATACGTGATCTGAACTGGATACCGGAAACTTGGACACAAACCTAACCAAGGAGCAAAATACTTCAAGTGTAACACAAAGGTTATCCTGCATTAGTCAGTTTAAGACTGTGTGGCCACTTAGATGGGGAATCCTGTCCTGTCCCCTTCACCATCCATCTCTGGCTGCAGATTCCTGTCCACTTCGTTTGCACTAGCTCAGTCTGTCAAACTGGCACTCTGTGGGCAGTCCAAAAGTCAAATAGGAAAAACCAATCTGTCATCCTAAATGATCTGTATTTTGTCTTCATCCCATCTACAGGAAATCTGCAGTTGCTCACACCTCATTCTTAATCTAAAAGGCAGAAGAACCTCCAGGTAGTGGGTATCTGCCTTAGTCAGCATCTTTGTCTTTGCCTTGAAATCCTTTGGATGTAAAGCGGCATCAGCATCATAACCTCAGGTGTGATTTGAGCTGAGAGGAACTTTCGGTGTGATTGTGCTGAAACAGCATCCTGAGCACAATAAATGTATTTGACAGGATATGAGCCCTGAAATGCAACTGACAATTGAATTTGTACCTTAAATATATATTGCTGAAATTTCTAGTGGCACATCACTGTCTTGTGAGCCTGCGATGCAACAACTGCAACATGGCTGGATCTGTCTGGAAGTTGCTGTGCTGAGTGTGCCAAATGCCTGTTGGTTGGAATTGAGAGGGCTGTTTCATTTGGGGGCACTCCCTTAGTGTTCTCACTCCCTTAGTGTTGGTTTGGTTGGCATAAGAAATTTTTCACTGTCATTCTTACAGAGAATGAGAAATGGAAGTTTAGTTTCTTACTAATGGACGTGCACTGAAGGATGATCTGGGGAGTAACTAGCAGTGTGTGATAAGTTTGCACGACTTCTAATTCTGCACAGAAGGAAGCCCTGACTGTCAATGTAATTTGGAAAAAGAGTTCCTTTGCTGTTAAATCGCAACTTTTCATAAATTTGCTCTTTCAAGAGAAATATAAAAGAAAAAAAATTTTTTTTTTTAGTTCAGAGTACTTCATTCATTAGATCAATGGACACCATTGCAGCAGGTGATGAGTAGACTGCTAGCCTGAATGTAAAAGGTGCAGTTGTTAACTTTAAATTGGACAGAAGTGCTGAAGTCAAATGTTGTGCCAGAAATTACATTGTTGGAATTCTGAAGAGAAAAGTACATCAGAAGTTGAATGAATGAAACCCAAGACTGGGACCTTGGCTCCTAAGACAGTAATGAAAGAAATGTGTGAGGAAAATATTTTAAAAAATGAAAAAAAGCATTATTATAGCACCCTATTGACTAAAAATATATATGGAAACTTGGTGTGATCCCAACAGCAGAGTCTTTGGAACAGAGAGGGGCAGGATAGTTGAGAGTGTCAGAGAACACTCTCAGGGAAGCTTTTGCAAGAATGTAGGAGGGATTGAGATGAGTCTATTCCACATTTCATTCTTTTAACAGGAGTGAAAAGATCTTGAAAAACTCATATAATGGGAGTTGAATGAGGAATGAAAGGAAAAAATCGAACTTCCTGGGAGCACCATAGCAGAACATGTGCCCCATCAATTATCTGAGAGCTGATTAATTAGGGAACACCATGATTGCCATTTTTACCTCTGTACTGTGTTCCATTTGATAGATGAAAGAGTAAAGGGCAACCTTTAGCCTTTATGCTAAGACGTTATAGGCTTTTTAAGCAGGAGAATTTGATAAATGCCTCAGCATCCCATCTTGGAAACCAACGATCAGTGGTGTAATATCTTTATTACCAGCAAAGCACTGGAGCAAGGTCTCTTAAATACTTGCATCTCCACAAGATACCCATGATACTACTTCCTTTTCAGCTGAGTTCCTGGACAGAATATAGGATGCTGGAAGATGAAGTATTTGTGTCTCCTTGTTCTTAAAAAAGACAAATTACCTATAGCTATTTTGTTATCATGTGATAGACAGCCATGGGTTCCTGCTGTCCTGTCTCAGATGTGTCAAGAAAATGTCTTTCTCGTTGTGTTGGTTATGAGTCCTTGTAATAGACACATTCATTGCTGAGACATCTCAATGTTTAGTCTCTGAATTTTGTTTTTATTTTTTTTTTCTTTCCAAACCAGTAGGGATCTATTCTTGATTGGCTACAGATAAAGGAATTAGACACTATTCAGTTTGACCTCCCTCTGTAGGATGCTCTGACTTCCAGAACAAACTTTCCTCTAGACTGGACTTCACATTGAGCAATGGAGAACTATATCCCTTTATCCTGCAGCTGGAACTATGGCTTTTCATGACTTTGTAAGTCTCCACGTGGTAGGAAAATGTGGTCTAACTGCTGGACTGCCCACACCTTTGGCCACATGGATGTGGGCAACACACAGAAACACGAACATTTTCTTAGCAAAGTGATCATTACTTTGAGGAATATTCTTTGCCATTAAGATTGCAAACTTAATGTTTCTCTGTAATAAGCAAAGAAATAATTTTTTATATATTTCTGTATAATCTTTCCTGGCAATATTTGCATGCAGACAATGTGTTATGATTAACATGCAGTTAGGAGATATGGCGTCTGCATGAAATTATATTTACAATAAATTTAAGATGTGCATCTCTGAATATTTCTTTCTGTGCATCAATTGGTATATTTTCTTCATGTATATTAGGGAGGTTTTTCAGTTGTGTGATCAAAATTTGCTGAACTGTGGTTTATAGCAGACAATTAACAGCTGTTAAATAGGATTATTGCAGGCTGTTATCTTCACGTAGCATCGATTCAAATGCTAATTTTGCTCAATTTACTTCTCATAAGGCCACCCTACTGCCAGGTACACTGTACTCATGGTGAATGACAAAATAAATCTGGAAATAGTGTAACCTGTATCAGCAGATTTCATGTCCTGGTTTGCAGCTCCTTGACACAGGTCAGAATTCATGAGTGGAGTGGGATACCTGAAGAAGAGGCACAATCCGGCCTAGCCCAAAAGAATGGCTAGATAACAACATTTCCTAGGGGGTTTTTGTGATTATAAATACAATTTTGGTAATGAAAACGAATAATGCTTTTCACTTTGATTTTTTCACCTCTTGAAGAATGTCATTCATGCTGGGGGATATGATAGAATGAGTCACCTTTGGGTGGTGTGTTGTCTCTAAATGGTGCACAGCTGAAGAACTGTGGTTTAAAATTCAAAGTACCTTTTTTTTCATGCAAAGTTAACTGTCATTTCCTCCTATCAACATTTTCCTCCTCTCACATATGGCTTCACAGTAGATGCTTCCCTCTTTCCAGATTAGCTTCAGGATGCAATAATTTTCTGAGCTTTGCTGTTGGAATGATGTTGTCATGGGAATACAATATTCTCCTTCCTGCCCTTCACCATCTATTTCCACTGTCAGCCTTTGGCTGGCAGTAGCAATTATACATGTTGATCCAGCAGACAGGAAAACGATGCCTTGGAAAGGCATTTCTGGTGAATTAGGTCCCTCCCTTGGGTCTCTGGGTAGCCACAACGCAGTCAACAAGAACGTGTGGTGGTTGGACACTGGGATTGCTGGTTGGAACTGTAGGGGCTTAGACCGGCCCCTTGGACCCAGCTGGAAAACTCCAGCCTTAAGCTCTGATTTGTCATTAAAGCCTGTTTCATCTTTAGAGCTGGCATGTGATCCCTTGGTACCCACACTGCAGCTTGGCATTGGGTCTTTGAATGCTTCTGCACGAGAGAGTCCTGGGTATTTGAAAGGAGAGTTTGCGAACTCTGCACAGAAATACTGTACACAAACACTTCTTATTCTTATCTCTAATGCTTATGAGAACAGCAAGATGCTTTTAAAGGTATTTCTGTTAGGTTTGAATTCTGTGCTGTTGTCCCTGTTGTTTGGCAAATTTTTACATTTATGGGTTAGTTAATACTTTCAGATGTTGCACGAGGAGAATTTTAATTACTCTCTGGTTAGGAATGAAAGAAAGAAAAAGATTGTCTTGTGCTTTCAGTTTTTCACTATGTCTTTCATATTTAAACAAAAAATTGTATAAAGTAATAAGTTCACTGCTACTGCAGTGAAAGGACATGCATTAAAATAGCATATATATTCTATTCAGTCCAATTATTTATCTGATCAGCAACTTGTGAGATATATTCTATATACCTTGCATATTCTATAGTTAAATTTTAGACTTGGCTTTCCAACTGAATCCTTGACAATAATGTTATATTAAGTGAAAATATTAAACCTAATTTAATTTTTTATAGTCCTGTAAAGCCCAGAGATTCACAAAAATACAGCAATAGTCTTTCATGTAATGATTCTCAGATTCTTCCTAAGTTTTATTTAAGTGGGTTACAACAGGGGAAATTAAGAGCCTATCCTGATAAAATAAAAATACAAATGGAAAGAAGTATCACTGGAAAGCGTTGGCCATCTCCAGTTTCAATAAACTTAATCAATCACATCGGCATGACATTTTCTTCACCAAATAGGCAGCAATGTGTTGTTCTTAATTACATCCAGACTTGTAATGTCGGAAAACTAATGACTGAGGGATTAGAATTGCTATCGATGGTCAGAAGGACTTATTAGGATAAAGGGTTGAAAACCTTCTTGTTTTCATACGGGTCAATATTTATTGTGGTCTTCTGCCAGCACGTCTTATACTTGCATTACAAATGTTACAGTGTTCATCCATTTTCAGGACAATGATAAAGGAGAACATACATTGTTTTGTGGGCTTTCAACTGTTAAGAACTGAAACATAACACAGGATGATGAATGTATGGCTATCTGACTATTACTGCTATAAAAGGAATATATTCAATGCAGAATTTTGCACAAATAAATTTTATTTCTCACTTGCTCTGCAGAGTAACAACCAATTATGTTAAGTAAAAATTATTCTTAAGTAATCTGTAGTTTAGAATACATAATTAATCATCTGTTTTAGGATTGTGCCACTTGTTAGCCATAAGAGGTAGGTAAATCATTACTAAACCATCAATTTTCTCATAAATTAAGCCTGTTCTCTATTCATGAAATATCCAAGCAGACTTAGAGTGTTCATAATGATTTGAAAACCACTTCCTTCCCTCTGTATTGATTGTAAGTATTTGCTTTATTTAGAAACTATATTTTGCTCATAACGAGTTATGATAAGAGTTATGGTAAAGCTCACTTATTTTGCTCTGCTGGCAGAAGACAGAAACCTTTTACACTCATGAGGAGAAAAATTATTAATAATGTCAGATAACCATATTCCTCTCAAAGTTCCCCATTCCTGGGTGAAATACAAAATGAAAAATAGCTACTCCTCAATATGTTTGGAATCAAAACTGACATCTGCACTCCTGGCAAAACAAATATGTCAAAATTCAGGTAAGATGAAAAAAAAAAAATGTTTCAGAACTGACCAGAAGACTTGCAGATGATTAATCAGTCTTGCTGTTAGTTCCATAGGGCTTATTAATGTTCCCATTGAAGTAATCTCAACTTTAGTTTCAGAGAAATCTTTGAAAACAGAGCCTCTGGAGTGGCTCATGGCCAGATCAAGTGTGTCTTGGAGATGACCAAAGTGCTGCGGAGACGTTTGGCAAGGGCAGTGTTTGGAGCAGTAGCACGTGGCACTTATCCCATCTTGACACATGCAAAAATTGCTGGTTTGGAACAGTTTGTTCTTGCTCCTTTTTGAGTGAATTCTTGCCTATAGTTGCTTATGGAGCTCAGTGCAAAGTTCTGATGAAAAATTGAGAGTCTGGAACCTGCCTTCGAATATTTGTGCATTGGTCCCCTTGACTTAGTAGCCTTTGAAACTCTATCTTTTCTTAAAATGCAAATCAGACTTTGTTTCTGGGATAAGCGGATAAATTCTAGCAGCAAAGACTTGTAGAGAAAATACTGTGTGTTTTAGCATTACCAAAAGCTCTAAAACCTTTCTGAACCAATGGAGAAAGTAATAAATACAGCTGCGCAAAGCTTTAGCTGCCTCTTCAACCTGCAAACCGACACCTTTCACTCAGACAAGTAATGGAGATGCAGCGCAAATAAGCCTATGCTCAGTCCTGCATTCCACGGTGGCTAAGAGCTGGAGCTGTGCCACAGACAAAACAGGTGGGGGGTGAGGCAGTCATCTTTTGATCTGCACTAATCAGAAGAGCAGCAATAGGATTCTGTCAGCATTAATTATAAGTGTAATTAGAAACATTGCATTCTGTGTCTGCGTTAGGTGGGGTATGGCCCAGTGTGGAAATACCGACTGGAAATGTGGTGAAAGTACTGAGACACAGGGGAGCAACAACGCTGGCAGTGAGGGCATCAGAAAAGCTACTTGAAATCTGGATTCATCTTATTTTCTGACCCACGTAATTTAAAAAATAAAAAGAAAAAAGTAAGATAGTAAAATCCAGGTTTTTAATATGTAATTAATGGGAATGACTAGTGTTTTCAGAACAGTGATTGTTTCCATTACATGTTCATACAGATCTGGAAAAAGTCAGGGTCACGTTACTGTAATATCAAAATGAGAAGTCATTCTTTGTTAGAGACACTAAACAGAATCCTTGAAAGGGTGCATATTGCATGTTATAGTGATAACTGGCAGAGTAGAGATTAAGGATGGAATTCCACCTCGGCCAAATTTATTGTCAAAGCTCTTGGTGATTTCAAGGTGGCCGAGATTTCAGCCTGCATATTTCAAAGCGTCCTGAAGAACACCTCAGACTGTTATCTCTAAGTTGATAGTGGTGTTCATATGTCCTACTGGGGAAGGAAGGCCACAGGCACAATTGCTTTTATTTGTGTTTATGTGATAAAAGTGTGTATTGTATAGATGACTAATTATTAAGATTAATCAATTTATCTTTGTTTCTTATACAAATGGTTCTTTTTCTATACATGGGAGAGAGTGCAGAATTCAAAACAGAAGTGAAATTAAATAAAAAAGGACATTATTTGACTGCAATTGTAGTAAAAACACACACCATAATTTACGAGCAAAGCATCTCTGTGACAAGTTCTGGGCCATTTGTATTGATATTCATGAATAAAGTGGAGTTGATATGGCAGTATAACAATCATGTAATATATACATTCAGGCTCATGCTTATTTTGAAAACAGCCAATAAAAAATAACGGAGCAGTAAAAAAGTCTTTTTCTTGGTTAAAGAATTTTATAATAACAATATTTGTAAGTGAGTTTGCCTGGTTTTATGGTGCTCGGGGATTTTGGATAATGTGGAGACATTTTGTTCAGGAAAACTTCCCTCTTTACCAGAAATTATTCTAGAAGCTAGATAACAGATACCTGCACCCAACACATCCAGGAAACCTTATCAATATTCTTTATTTATTGTACCTATGGCTCTTGTTATGTAAGTGTTGTGCATCAGTGCAGAGTCAGAAATGCGGCGTTCGTTCGCGGGGCTGCGGGCTTTGCGTGCGCACTGGGAGGTGCTGACGCCAGGCAGCGCCTGCTGCGGCGCCTGTCGGTGCTGGGCTCACTCGGGGGATTTGGCTCCTCAGCACAGGAAGGTATTGCCACGGAGCACAAAGCTCCAAACTTCTCTTTCCTCAGTTGTTTTTCAGAAGCTACTTAATGTAAACCGACAAGGCTTTAAATCACCATAACTCTTAAAAATTACTCACGGAGGTGTCTGACCTCTGGACAGACTGGCTTTTGAGAGATAATGCAGAAGCCAGGTTGGAATTTGAACTCTGAGCTGTCATCTCATCGGAGTTTAGTATTGCTATGATAGCACAGAGAAAGGAAATAATATTAGAAAAACGGGAATTGGAAACGAGAATGCACTGAAACATGTTAAGCATCATTTGTAAGTAGTATTGTGGGTTTTTCTCTTCCTTCTGGCTGTATTCACACCCAATAAAGCAAATGCCATATGGGAGGATCAGCAGTGACTCACACGGCATTGTACGGAGCTGGTTTGCGAGTGCCAGATGATGTATTTGCTATTTATGTAGTCAACAGACAGTTCTAGGAAGCTTCTAAAGTGGTTCAGAGACAAAGAATGATTTGTCACTGACAATCAGTGTCTTATGTAGCAGCTTCAAAGCTGTGGCAAATGGACTAATCGCATTCATGCCTTTCAGAGTCTTAATATTAGTTTGGCTGGAAAGTATAAACTATTCTTACACATGAAGACCCTAGAAAAATAAACCAAGGGCTAAAATGACTTTCTTAGTGTTAAAAACAGGCTAAAAAATGATCGTCAGTAGTGGCTGGCAATGCAGATGTCAGCACAAAAATTCAAGCTTCAAATTAATTAGAAATTCCCAAAAATTTGTATTCAAATATTATTATTCACCTTCCACCACCTGCATGATTGCTCAAATAACCAAGAACAGTCTAGAACTTAACGCCTGTTAAAAACCCCAACAAAACCACAAAAATAAATCAACAAAAACCCCAGAACAGACCAAGCAAAGCCAAAATATTTATTGATACTGTTTCAGTGAAGTAGAGGTACTTATTTATGATGTCTATAGATTTTCAAAACTTAAACTTTCAATGGTTTTTTGAATTTAAAGTGTTCAGATTTTCAGTGTATAAGATTATACTACAGTTGGTAATTTTTTCTATTTTGTGTAATTTGCATCTTTAATGTTTGAAAGCTAATCACTGCTTTTAGAGAAAGTTCATAATTTCTCTGCCTGTCATTCTCGCTTTTCTGAGATGATGTTTTCAAAAATTGCACAGTAAGGAAAAAAGAGGGGAAAAAAGGTAAGTTTTAATTTTTGGTGTGTTCAAAGAAACCTTTTGGACAGATCTGGTCAGATCGTTAATCTTCACTGGTTATTGCTTTTAAGTGCTAGAAAAATGAAGCTTGTCCTTGTGTCTTGGAGAAAAATCACCGTCACATTTGTTTGGCTGTCACTCTTGTTCTGGTAGGTGGAACAGCTTTTTGTGCTTGTATTTCAGTCTTCTCAGAGGGTTTTATGAGAAGCAGAATGTGTGATGAGTAGTTGGCTGGTAAAAGAGAAGAAAGAAAAGCCCTAAGCCTTGCTTTAAATCTTGAGAACTTAGAAATTTTTCTGTCTTAAAATAGTCCATGCCAAAGCATTGATACTTGAATTTGTAAGCAATATTGTGCTACAGACCTCTTCTGAAATGAAAACGTTTATCTGAGGAAGATCAGTGTACTTACTGGAGGAAAAAAAAAAATGACTGAAACCTAAAGATTCAGGTTTAAATTGATAGCTTATTTAAAAATAAATTAGTAGAGGATGGAATGTCCTTATTCCTAAATGTAATGGTTGATTTTTGCAAAACTTGAAAACATTACAACTTTTGTGAAAGACTTTACAAATCTTTTAGTAGTAGAACTGACTTAGATTTCTTCAAAAGTGACAATTCTGGTAGGGAAAAAAGAGAACAGGGGTTTTTATTGTCTTATACCTCTTCAGAAGTTCTCCCCAAAATAAAAAAACCCTAACAGCTGAATAGTCAACCTGAAATTGTTTTTCTTCTGAAAGTCTGCAAGTTTCTTTGCTTCTTTAGGGTGATCTGATTTTTCTAATTGTGTGTGTTGAAGATGAGGATTCACCCTCATCTACAGGGTGAAGACACTGAAACCTCATAACTGTGAAGTTCTCCCCTTTGTGTGCCCTTGCCCTTTATTGGGCACTTGTTTGTCTGTCTGAGGGTCACAGGTGACTTCCTCAAGAGCACCTGAAAACTTTCAGTGATGTTTTTTTTCCTTTGAGAAATCAATTATCCTCAAAGCTTTTTGGGATGCTGCCCTGTTCTGTCCAACTGGGAAAACTAATTTCCACAGCAAATTATGTGTCTGCTGATCTGCATTACATATTGAAAGGAGACTGCATGAGATTTTGCCCTTTAGGTGGATTGAACTTGTCTTTAATTTGTTGGGTTTTCTTCTTTTGCTGCAGTGTAATGATAGACCTTGCCTAAAACGATGAAATGCTGGTTCCTGGCCAAAAATTTAAAGTGACAAGTGTATTTTCCGCTAGGAAAGTTGATATTAGCTCATTAGCATCTTTCACAGCTGAAATAACACAGTGAACCAATGTGAATCAAACGTTCCCAGGGGGCTAATTTCCTCCCACTGATTGGAGAGTGATGAAAACAAAGGACAAGAGGTCAGACTGCATCTAAATTCAAAAAGTGCCCTATTGGTGGGGAAAACATCTGAGATCAAAAGACCATCATCCAAGTGTAATCCAAACCGACCTGGTCAGTGATAAACAGTGACATCAGCCATTATAACAATATTACCATTCATTATTTTAAGGCATCTAATGATTTTTTCCCCCATGGCCTTTTTTTTGCACTCTACACAAAATCCATACTTGTGTTGTTACATTTCTATTGATATTTGAATTGATGAACACCCTCCTTGGCAGTTGCTTTGCAGCTGAGCTGGCAACATGCAC
Source organism: Cnemophilus loriae (assembly GCA_013397755.1). Classification (NCBI taxonomy): domain Eukaryota; kingdom Metazoa; phylum Chordata; class Aves; order Passeriformes; family Corvidae; genus Cnemophilus; species Cnemophilus loriae. Next base: position 1,001,101 of record VZTF01009088.1, on the reverse strand, counting down.
TGTCACCAGAGTCACCACCACTGGGGTGTCTGCCTGATAAACACAGGGAGTGTCTTCACATTTTCAGGTTCCCAAAAAAAGCTCTTCCTCCTAAAGCCCAGACCCTCTCTATCATACAGCGTTTCTGGTACATTTCCTCAGCTGCTCAAATGCCACTGATATCAGAGGAAAAAAAAAATAATTAAAGACTAAAACTCAGCACAACAGATGCACAAATGAATGTTGGGATGAATATAGCACGGGCTCAGAAGTTAACTGTCATCACTCCCCATTGCATTTTGTCTGTTCCATGTGCTGTGCACCTGTGGCTTGCAGACAATGGCTTTGATTGCACTATAGAAAACTGGCAGTCAAGTTAAAGCTGCTGCTGCCTGTTGCTGTGTCTTTGTTCTGTCCTATGAGCTCCTTGTAAGATTCTCTCCTGGTTTTTTATTACTATTATTTTTATATTATCTCTGTGTGGTCTTTTAATTATTATATTCATGCCCTTTGCTGCCACTTTTGAGATACTCTAAATGTAGTGGAGAGGAAAAGCAAGGTGAAGTGAAGGCAATGTGGATTTTAGACAGAAGAAAACATATTCAGCAATCTATGAAGTACACAAATACGGGGCCAGTGTTGTACCGACTTGAGTCCACCAGGCAGCAGAAATAAATTAACAGCAGTCTATAACCTCCCCCAGATCCTATCATCAAAATTAAGTGAACACCTGCACTAAATAAAATTGAGCTGAACCAATGTGAATATCCGATTCTGGGCTTGATTTACTGTTCCAATACTCCAGTTTTATGCTGGCATAAATTCCCTTTAAACTAATAGAGTTACATGGTTATGAATTGGGAGTAATGTGGTTGTGAATTAAGTAGTTCAGGTTCTTTCCTCTGATGTCAGGGCTTGTTTGCTTTGGAGTATCAGTACTGATGCCACTTTGTGTCCTTTCTGATAGAACATAGAGTTGGAGAAGTGCAGATGACTGTCAGACTGCATAATCTATAGGAACATTTTTTGTGAATTTTTCCATTGCTTTGTTTCACAAGATTCTCACACCCATAGAATGGTTTGGGCTAGAAGGGGCTTTAAAGATCCTCTCATTCCAACCCCCCTGCCATGCACAGGGACACAAGGCTTTGTTTCACTAGATTTTTCAGGTTTGTAGTGGGGTTTAAGGTCTGTGGAAGCTCCGTTTCTCTAACAGCTCTTCACCAATGGACTCGATGGATCCACAGCACCAGAAAACACCACAGATGTGCTGGTTCCTGTGGAAGGGCTGGCTTGGGCCTGCTGGGTGCTGTGTCCTCATGCAGCTGTTTGTGCACAGCTCCTTCATGGACCATGATCCATGGTTACGAAGGAATTCGCTTGGAATTCAGTACAAAATTAAAGCCATAGAGCATGGAGAGTATATGCAGCACTGCACCTGTAGCTCCCATGCTCTTCCTCAGCTTGACTAGGTTTGAGGTGCTGGAGAGCCCAGGATGGCCAGGGGAGAGAAAAGCCATTTTGGACTCATTGGCTTGAGATGTTAAAGGAGTTTGGGCTAATTATTTCATAAGAACTCTTTTGTCCATCCTAATGATGAACTGTATCATTTTCCACGTGGTCATATCCAGCCTAGCCACTTGTTCTATAACACACATCCTATTTTCCTATATTTTCTTCCCTATGATAGAGCTAAGTGGTTTTTAAGGAGACAAGTGTTAAAAATAGGGCAGTGGGAAAGATGCAGATATAGAAAGAGGCATGCAGCTGCAAGTAAAAATGCTGCCAGATGAATAAGCTGAGACCCTACCCCCAGTCCCTTGTCTCCTAGGGCTTAGTCTAAGACCTTTTGAGGACTTCCATGGACTTCAGCAGGCATCAGGCTAAGCCCTTAATCCTTTATTTTAAACTTGCATTGACCCAGAGGTTATTTAGTTTTTTCAGGAAATCTATGTGGTTTTTTTTTATTTTCTTTTTTCCTTCCAGTTGCTAGGTAAATAATTTCTTCTTTTTTGGATTATCAAGACTACCTCATCTTCTCATCGAGTCATATATTTATTGGTGATTTCTCTATTTATTATGAGTTGCACGCTATCCTGAGAAATTTGTAGAAAGATAATGTTTTCTTAGTTCTGAAAAAAACCAAAAACCCTCATTTCATTTTGTAGTTCACTGTTCTGCTATAGTTTGCATTCTAATTTTTTTTTTTTTTTAGCTACCTGCTCTATTATTTATTTAAAAGTTCTCCAGCAAATTCCTGCTGTACTAGTCTAGGGAAAATTTTACTAAACCATCCTGTCAGTAGCATTGAGCTTTCTATTGATATTTCAGATGCTGGCAGACAGAATGTTGCAATAATCAGTCTGCCATGTCTCAGTAGTCTTCTATTCAGAATTCCTCTTTTTCACACATACTACTGACTCTATGTGCAGGTTTCTGTCAGTGCCTGTCGAATCAGGCACAATGAATTTGCAGGGTAAAAGATACCTTTCCCAAAGATGTTATCTTTGTCCCTGCATGCCCAAATCTGTGTCCTGTATTTGAAAGGCCTTGGAGTTCTTCCTTTGAAATAGAAAAATTGTCTTGGTAAGACACATGTATCAGGACTTGCAGTTTTTAATGTGGAAAATTAAGTGTGAGATTGGCAAAAGTCAATTGAAAATTCAAACTTGAAGTAGAAATAGCATCAGCTGAATAGAAAATATAAGAAAGTAACAAAAAATGATTGGACTTTTAGTTTGTAATATTTTGAAACAACTTAAGATTTTGCTTGAAACAGATTTTGTTTCAAATCTGGGCTTCAAAAGATAAAAGTATACGAAAATAGAATTACTTTTATATTTTTTTTACTTTATTGTATGCACACACAAATTTAAAGTATTTCAAAATTTTTAATAATTATTTAATCTTGCTTTTGAGCTTTTCAAACATTCTCTAAAAAGAGTATTCAGTAGGTGGCCCAGGTAGATCACCCTTAGCTATTCCTGCTATTGATTAAGCTGATATAAAAAGAGTAAGGCATACAAGTATTGCACCCAGATTTGTGCAAAGCAGTGATCAGAAGCGTGGCAGAGTCATTGACCATGGTGTTAAGCCAGAAGATTATTTTCTAAATACCAACATGTTACCAAAGTGATAAATATGAGCAGCAAATGATACGAAGGCAATCGGACCTCTAATGAATGAGTTTAATGGGGTAAATAAATAACTGCACAACAAGAAGGTTTTACTAGTCAGCCAGAGATGCTGGGAGCTGTAGGGACTGCACCCTTTCAAAGACAGCTCTCATTTGTTCTGGGGGTCCACCAGTTGTTCGTTCCAATTGCTGTGTATAATTTTTTCTTTATTTGAAGCTGGGTCTTCCATTTACTTCTGCATTTGCTTTGCATCCTCCAGCTGTTACAGTCCTTGCTTTAGTCCTCTTTAAGGAGTCTTAAGTTGGGCAGTGGCAGCTGCTCATTCCTTGTTGGGGTTGTTTTGGGATCAGGGAGAGGTTCCTTACGCTGACTGTCTGTACAGCTCTAGCTTTCCTGTCAGGCACTTTGGCCTCTGTCTTCAGCCCCTTTCACTCTTATGGCTGTGCTAGGGAGGAGCAAAGGGAACATGATTTCCACAACCAAGCTGGGAGCTGTAGCAGGAAAGTGTGTGCCTGTGCACCCAGCCATGGCATTATAAGGTGATTCTGAATTTGTGTCCAGACATCTTGTTTGTCTGTGGGACTGGGTTTTAAAAGAAGTATTGGGCTGTGTGGCTTTATAAATTTAATAGCCAAGAAAAGCATACAGAGTATAAAGCTCATAATCAAACTTCTGTTCTTGCCAACATCACTGTTTGTCTGAGTGCAGAATAGTACGAAGTAGTTTTGGAGTTCCTTTATTCATTAACAGAAATATAATTGGGGTCATCTGTGTATCAGCAGTATTCTTTCATCTAGTGAATAATTATGTACAAGTGAATTTGAGATGACCTAATTCTTTAACACATACTTCTCACATGATGGTTACGTGTGCTGGCTCTGGGACTCAGGTAGCTGCTGATGGGAGCTGCAGCAATCTGCCATCGAGATGGGCATTTGGGCTTGAAATGTTACTCAAAATCGAGGTGTAATCTGTGAGCAGTGGCTGAAAGCTGGAAAGGTGTCCCATGTGGGATTTTAGTTGAGAAGTTGTAGTGGAGCAGGTTTTCTTGCTATTCTTCATATGCTCTTTCTCGTCCATAACTAAAGGACCTTACTGCTTGGAGCTGTCCATCCTGAACACTTCCTAAGCACCAGTTTACAGATAAACATTTTTTATTTTTTCCTAACAGAAGAGAAGTAGTGAACATAATGGAAATTTTGTCATCATATAGCAAGTATTCTGAATTTTAATTTCAACAATGCTGATTTAATGAAAATCGGCTCCTGCTGCTGGGAACTTGTTAAGAAGCCCTCCTTCTTGACTGCAGGTGGGTTTTAACTTGCTGGTTTCAAAGCAGGCACTAATACAGACTGTCAATTTGTACTTAAAAGGAGATTGTTATCAGCCCCCTTGATACTTTCCGCCTGACAGCTAAACTTCTTCCTCAAAGAGGTTAGATATACATAACTAAGCAGTAAATACCCCAATGACACATCACAGCTTTACAAAAAATGGCAAAGAAAAGGAAAGGCATAATCTACAATACACTGAAAGTTATTTCCTTGAGCTGCATATATTTGTTCCAGACAGAACGTCCAGGGAAGTGAACCGAGGAAATGTCACATAAGTTGCAATCCGCAGAAGGCAATGCCTTGGTTTGACATAGCAGAAAAAAAAATGCAGCTCTAAGCCTTGAAAATGTTGCTTTTGCCTGACTAACACATCAGAAAAGTTGTGAGATGGGCTCCTGTTGTGATTTAACCCCAACGAAGCCCCGCACTCCTTTCCTCCCTCCCATGGGATGGGGTAGAGAATTAGAAGGGTAAGAATGAAAAACCTTGTGGGTTGAGATAAAACCAGTTCGATAGGTAAAGGAATAGCCACTCCCAGAAGAAAAGGAAAACAAGAAATTCGCTCACCACTTCCCTTGGGTAGTCAAGTGTTCAGCCATCCCCAGGAGAGCAGGGCCCCATCACACCTAATGGTGACACAGAAGAACAAAAACCATCACTCTGAGCATCCGCCCTTCCTCCTTCTTCCCCAGCTTTATGCACCAAGCATGGCACCACATGGTCTGGGGCATCCCTTGGGTCAGTTGGGATCAGCTGTCCTGCCTGTGTCCCCTCCCAGCTTCTTGTGCACTCCCAGCCTCCTCAGGGGTGGGGTGAGCAGCAGGAAAGGCTTTGGCTCTGTGCAAGTTCTGCTCAGCAAAACTAAAACATCCCTTTGTCCTCAGCACTGTTCCCAGCACAAATCCAAAACACAGCCCTTTATTGGCTACTGGGGAGAAAATAAACTCTACCCCAGCCTAAACCAGCACAGCCTCCATTAACAAAACTGTTTTCTTTACTCTGATTAAAAAAGTGTAAACAGGTTTATGTGAACAATACAAGACTATTAGAAGGTAAATTAAATAGGAAAAAGCTATATTCATGTATAGGGTGCTCCAGCCTCATTTTCCACCACTTTGAAAATGTAGATGGATGACTTGAGGCAGTGTGCTAATCCAGTCACAGTGCAGATGGGAGAGATATCCTGTGCTGCTTTAGACCTTGAAATTATCTGATTCAGACTCTCTCTATTGTCAGTGGAAAGACAGAGGCTTCTGACACAGTTCTTCTCTGCTAGTAGTAGGATAATATTGGTAGGATTTTTTCACCCATCCTTTGCTAATTATAATGATATACTTTATGTTAAGTGTTGCTTCCTTGCCCTATGGAACCTTAATGTTTGCTATGATTTTTAGATGATACCATAATACCAGAAGTGAAAATGGTCATTGGCTGGTAGAGTGCTAGAGTTTTTACAGTATTTTAATAGTTCTGTAGCGTCAGTGATGTCAGACCAGGGATGTCTCTCAAGGTTCACTTGGCACATTTTCAGCTGGGCATGTTGGTCATGCACAGTTCTGTACTTGTCTGTGTTGTACCTACCATGATCTGCAGAGGCACAGCAAGAAAACATCCCAGCTTTTCTTGCTTAGGATACTAACATGAGCCGAATCTTGCTATTCACATGGTAAGCCTCCTTCCCTCCTCCCTCCTCAGTTTCAATTTATAGTAAATTCATGTAATTTAAGACCATATAGAGCCTTTGAAGAATGACTTTTAACCTGCCTGTTAAGTTAGAATCTAATTTTGTCTAAAATGGCATTTCACAATGTCATAGTATTCCTGAGAGACTCACATTTCAGTCTAATGTTTTACATTAATACCTATGTTTTTCATAATTGTAGAACACTATTATGTGCACTTCTGGGGAAAGATCGTAATTATATGGACATTCTCAATGAACATAATTTTTTTCAAAGCCATGTGAACCATCCTCATTGTCATCTACGTGGGATGGTTCCCTATGAGGTGCACATGCCCCCCTCACTTTCTAGTTTTGAAACAATACAGCAGAGATCCAGTTGTTGCTCACACACTAATCCTTTCCTGACTGGCAAGAAAAAGAATGATTCTTTATTCCTTTTGAACCTTTTCTAATTCTGCAGGCTTTAACTTAATTTCAAAATGTGTAGATGGCTTTAAAATATTGCAAACTCATGTTCATCTAATCCCAGAACAAACAAGTTTAAAAAATTCATCTGCCTGCACTAATAGAATATAATCCCTAGAATATAAGTGTTGCTCTGCTTAGAGAATAGAGTGGGCGTGTAACATCTCTAAACTAAGTTAGCTATTCGGTACAGAGCAACCTGTGCAATCTGTAAGCTCTATGAAAATGAGAAATGCTGAACCAAGAAGCAATCTGTGTTCACACATCATGTTGCTCTTAATCACATTTTTTTCAAATGTGCATTGATGGTTTTTGTACTTAAAGCTGCTGCTGTTGTTTATTTTTCAATTTCTTCATTAATGCCAGATTCGTATGGCATTAGGCAATAATTTGCTGAAGTACTGGCATATATTTTATTGCAAAATTACAATCATGCTTGTCAATTATAAAACTGATTGCATTATGTGTCCAAGTTACTTTTGCTTCATATAATTTGAAACAAAAAGAGGGTCTCTAAATCTTCCGGCAGCAGAATAGCTGAAAAAAATGTTTCAATTATTCATTAGTCACACTAAGATTAATAGCACCCAATCATTGACAAAACTCTGTCCTGTAACAATGTGCAATTGTTCATTACTGAAAAGGATGCAATTCTGAGAAAGCCATCATTTGATTAATAAAACTTTATTTGTGTGTCTTGAATCCAAGTTAGCAATTTTCTGCTCTGTTCCTTAAAACCCTCACAATGTGACTAAAATATTTTACTGTGTATACTGGGAATGATGCAACCACTCCAAAGAGAGGATCATTGTCCAGGTCGTTCCAAATGGCAAATGTATATGGTACATCATTGTGCACTGTGCTGTGTTAGACAGAAAATCCCATTTATAAAATGTTTTAGGATATTTTCAGTTAATTTATTTGAGAAAATTTACCCATCGTTCTTATTCTTTCAGTCTTATTGTACAAGGTTCACAGAGGTAAACATTGAAACTTTGAGCTTTGTAATGCGAATTCTCCAGAGCAGCATGAGCATTCCTAGTAAAAAACTAGGAATCTTTCCTCTGTGAGACTGAATTCCCCGGAAGGCACTCTCAAGGTTAGCTACAAGGCATCGGAATTCTGGGCTCAGGTTTGAATGTTTGTGCCAGATCTCAGACTATGGCTTTTTGGTTAGGTAGTGAGTGGAATGAGGCAGTTCTGCTATGGGAGCAGCAGATGGGAAGTGGAGAAAAAAATGCTCCTGGGGGAAGCCAGCAGCAGAAATAGTCTGCATTTAAATTTGCTCTACTGATGCAGTAGATTAGTGGGCAAAGTGCAGAGTACAACACAGAGGAAAGATTTGCAATGCAGAGCACCCAGGTAACATATGTCAGGAGTGTCCCTAAAGTTGTATGGCTCTAGAATAGTCCTATGAAAAACTGAAGCTTAATTTACGAGGAAAACCCTTTGTTGTGAGAGATTTTGTTCCATTCTGATATGTACCAGACCTAGAAAAGCAGCTGGAAGCGAATCAGGTGTCACCTTTCTTGGGCTCACCTATAGGTAATGAAGAACTTACAAACTGTATTTTAAATTGCAGTTCTGTCTCTTAGAGAAGAAGCAGGGGGTAATGGGAGGATTAAATAAAACTTTCTTGAAGACTTACTGAGGAAAATGTTTGAAGAGATGGATGTTAATATGTTTATCTCAAAACCTGTGTCATTAATTCCTCTGTAGTGTTTAACATGTTACACAATGCTGTAGAAAGTGAAAACAGGCACTCTGGTAGGGATTTTGAACGGGAACTGGGATGGATCTTGCTGGTTTGAGAAAGTATAATTGTTTATGGCTGTGGTTTTTGTATTGTAACAAGATGTTCCTTCCCAACCTCACATGAGGTTTTTTAGAAATGATGGGCTGTGTATTTACCAGCGGGAGAACACCTGAGATGGCTTGTACTGAATGTTTTCCTTTTCTCAGGAGATCGATCCACAAGATGAAGAGTAAAAAGGGAAACAAAAAACTTGCAGCTGTACATTTTTTGATGTGAAACTTTTACAGAGAAGCATGTGGAGAGGACTTTTGCTCTGTGACTTGGGTCAGCTGCAGACGAGTATTTTGGCTACACCTTCCTAAAGACTGAAAAAGGGAGAGACGGTTCCGAGTGAGTGATTGTTATACACATGTTTACACAAAGCGGGGAAATTATCCTTGCAGCCTCATCCTTCCTACTGCTAGCTTGCTGTTGGCAAAGCAGATGTTCCTCACAGGGTATTGCCTGGCTGTTTGCAAACAGTTTCTCCCAGAGACATTCCCAAGAGCGTGTGGGTTGCTTGTACACCGGTGTCTTTATCCAGAAGTCCTTTGCTCCTTTTGTGACCCCAACTCTTGCACACCTTATTTGAAATTTTCATTTCTTCTGAGTGGCTGTCTGATTTCATTATGATAATTAGCTCTGCAGCATGAGTTTCTCTATTTAAAACTATTTAAAATTATTTCTTGAGATATCTGTAGCAGTAATGTTGAGTAACTGGCAACATGAGTACCACTACAACACCAACAGAAAAATATTCAGTATATATTGGGAAGCAGCTGCTTTTGTGGACCTAAAGCGATAGAAAACTGAGGGCGTGTCATATCATTATACCAAGACAGTACTATTAGGAGAGGGAAGTTAAAATTTAAATACAATTTCATGAAATGTATTAAAATTCTTAGGCTTTTGAGAAGTAGAGTAGGACAGGATTTATCATTATTATCTACGTGAATAAAAATTTGAAGTTTCTCTGTGTACTGGGAATTGCAGATTTCAGCTAGCCTTTTAATAGGAGATCTGGATTCTTTTCAAGTTTCATCACTTTTACGGCATCCTGTTTAATGTCCTGCTTTCCCTCTGTCCAAGATCAGGATAATATCTCACTGTCTTGCTGGCAAAGTGAGACATTTACTAGGATGGTGAGATATTTTACTAGGATAGTGAGCAATTAGGTGTGACAAATTAAGCTCTGCAAGTACTTTGAGCTTCTCATGTGAAAGCTCCGATTGAAATACAGGCATTGTTTTTTCTGAGCAGGTGGGATAAGAGACTGCTTGAATTTTGAAGCTCTTTAGCAAGGAAAACCAGTTCTCAACAGCATCTTTTCTGTGAGCTACTTGTTAGAAAGCTTGGAACAATAGCCATATTATGGATTTTCTGTAGGGCCCCTGACTTTAAGGGTGTATCATGCTATTTCAGCCTTCTGTTCTTGCTGTGTTCAGTCTCAGAAATAATGGCCTCTGTACTGTTTCCCTAAAGTCTGTATTAGAACAAAGTGTAATAACATCAGTGCTCAATTCAGAAGGTGGTAAGGCATCAGTGCCTGCAGCATTATTCACAGTACGAGCACTATATCTGGTGCTGACTGGCTCTACTATATCACAACGTGACAGCAAACTTGCTCGACTACGGTTGATCTAAAAAAGGCTGTCTTGAGCAGAGTCCTACAGGAAAGCACAGAAAATTGTGGTTTGTAATTTATATTAACCCAGTTTTGCTTGATGATGTATGTAACTAAATACTGTATCAGTTACTTTTAGGAGACCAAATATTTGTTGTTAAAATGATCTCACCTATTTTGAAGAAGTATCAGGAGATGTGCTTACAGAATCTTTTCAAGACATCTTAGCTCCCAAAATAGCTCATGGGGTGTGAGTCAGTTTACCGACTGCTCTTTTTGTGTATATACTGGCATAATGCAAAGGACAGACATGAAATCAAGGCTGCACTGAGGTCTTTAGCCAGATATGAAGATGAGACCTACTACAGTTGACATAAATACATATTATGACAAGCCCATTCTTGATCTTTCACACTTTGTCCTTCTAAAGTATCATAAGGCTTCCCCAGTTAGCTCCCATGAAATCAGTAGAGTCTGACATTGATTTTCGTGGGATCAGAGCAGGCAAACATTATAAAGAGTGTTTCATTCTGGTTCTGAAGGGAGTTGTTCTAAAGCAAAGAATGTATTTGTCCTCTCTTTTTTATGTCCCTGCAGCCCCAAAGACTCTCCAATTATTAGATTTCTGTGTGGAAGAGGAATTGGAGAGCGGGTTTAGCAGAACTAGCTCAGAAAATTTGCTGGTGACTATTGTAAGTTTTTGGCTTTTTTCAGGATGATACAGTCTCACCATTACTGTGAGAACTGTCTCTGTTGTTTAGAGCAATGCAGTCTCCTTAACATCCATAAAAACTCCTTTTGATTCTAGATATTTACACTGGGTTTGGCCCATGAACAAGGCTGTACTATCTTCTAAAACATATTTTAGGGTTTATATTCCAAGGTGGCAGGGAGATAAGCCCTGGTTCCTAATCCAGGTCCAGTTAATGGTCAGGGCAAACCAATTCATGACTGAAGTCCATCAAAATTACTTGAAACCTTAGACCCTCAGTACAAGACCTGGGATACAGTTTGGCATGGCTGAGGAGTAAGGAAGCTGTTAAGGAGAAGTACAGGAAGCAGCTGGAGGAGCTATAGGAATGTTTTCTCTCTTACACAAGTTAATTGAACAAGTCTATAGAAACCTTTTCCTTCTGTAGAAGAAAACCTCAAACACTCTAAAAAATGACATTTCTAATTTTCTTCAGTAAGAAACAATTGCTTCTGTGTGTGTTCGTGTCCCAGTAGTCCCAAAGTCTCTATAGACAACCAGAAGATTTATATTTGAGTGAAAGCCAGTGCATCACACACAGGAGCTTGCGAAAGTACAGTAAACATCCTTCAAACAAATTCTCATGTGCCCTGACTACAAAGTAAATTAAAAGCAATACACAGGGTTGGAAAGAAACCACATTTCTAGGTTGGTTTCAATAGACTCTTAGTTTTCCCAGTGTATTAGTACTCACTCCGAGTCTGCTGCATCCTGCTTTCTCCCCCACAACACAGCTGAGCTGCACTTTGTCTACCACTGTGACATTTTATGGAAAACCAGCATATCAAGGTTTATCTTTAAAACAGTAAAAATAATAACTGTTGGTACTTGTGTGAGGCCTGGTTAATTTAATATCTTAAAATGTAGTCAATAGAGACATAAAAATAACAGCTTTCCTGCCATGCTAAAGAAGCAGGAAAGAAAGAAGACTAAAGCAGAGCCCAGGGTGAGTTTAAATACGCAGAGCTATCTTGTGCCATTGATTTTTGAACAGAAATCCCCATTGAGCTCAGTGGGGATTTCTGCTTAAAAATCAATGGTGCAAAACAACACCCTCAGATTAAGATACAAAGATGGAGGATGATGTTTAATTGGTGCCTCCTTGTCGGGATGGGTTTCCCCTATAGATGGAGTTGCTGCTCTTTCCATTAGACAATAGTAAAATCTGGAGGAACTTCTGTGCAAGAGGATTGTTATTCTATCCCCACTCTTACTCCAAATCTTAACATATATTAGATTTCATTAGTTTAATTTTAAAAAACACAGAGATATATTAAAATATTAATATTTTTTTAGATTTGAAGTAATGCCACAAATCTGTTTTGGGAACTAGAGTGTCCTGCCTGTGGGGGGGGCATAAGAGCGTAGCCCATGCAATAGTAGTCTACACACCTTATAGACTGAGGAAAAAGCTTAGACTTTTTCTGTGGTGTTTTCTGCAATTCGAGTCACTTCATACCCTTTAGTGAATAAATATTGGGAACTGCAAGAAGGCAGCACAGATGGCAAGATAAAGTATGGCATCTCTGCTTGACTTGGCTGTGTTCTTTCAGGAAAGGGATGGCAGTGGTGGTGGCTGAAAACTCTGCCCCCTTCTCCTGAGACAAAGTCTGCTGCCTTCTCCTTGGAGCAATGCAGGCCACATTTCATGTAAAGAAGAAAGATGACCACAGCATACATTTTAAGAAAGCTAATTGCAACTATTGTTGTTAAAAAGTGGATTAGATGATGAAAGGTCTTTCTGAAAATTCTGCAATCAAAGATGGAAAAATAGGTCATGTTTGACGAAAAAAGTTCCTGTAAATGACTGACAAGAAATGAGATAAAAGCCAACAGTAGAATTCCAGACAGAATTCTTTTGAATTTTTGCCTGTTCTTATCTGCTTGTGATTAAGGAAGCAGTGGTGTTTTGAACTAGAGCTGCAATTCATTGGATTGGTCCACAGACCAAACAAAAATTTGGTGACTTATTGCCATTACAAGAAGCAGTTCTGGGCATTGCTCAGAAAAGAAATCTATTGAGGTAATGTAAATAAAAGAGAACTTACAGATTCTGAGAAAAATTTTGACTGGAGGCTTGTCCTGCTCAAGCAGATACTGTAATCTAACTACTCTTGACTTTAAAAAAACACAGCAAATTACTATTTTCCTGAAAAGAAATTACAACACCAGTAATGGACACTTTGAGACAAATTCACTGATTCTTGCATAGCCTAGTCAGATCTACTCAGGTTTTATTTTTTTTTTTTATTTAATTAGAAATGTCAATTTTTTTTTTTTTTTAAAGAAAACATCTCGTGTAAAAAGGTGCCTTTCTGTCTCTGGTTTCTGCAACTTGAATGTAAAAACTCAAAATTTTGGTTTCCTGAAAAGAATAGGGGAAAGAAATCAATCTTAACGTAAAACTTAACAAAAAATAGGTATAAGTAAAAATAAAGGTTTTTTTTATTTTTTCTTTCAGTCTTATCCATACTCTCATGCTTGAAAGCACCTGTAGGGTGTGTATATAATTTAATTTATTAATACCAAGACATGCATGTCTAAGATACTTTTTTGCTCTGAGGTCATCTTGTCTTTCCCGTGAACAGCTTTCCCTGAGAGGTGACTGTACTGCAGCGAGAAGTTATTCTACTCTTTGGCTGTATGGTTTGGTTTACACTGTGTCCCATGTTTTGTAGGATTTATTTTTAACTGGTAATTGAAAAGGAACTCATTCGATGGGAAAAAAATGACTTCTTAACTATGCTTTTGACATTGGCTCCAGTGCATCCCAGTTCAGCCTAAGTGAGGTGACTCTTATTTGGCAGGTTTGCATATAGCTCAGCAGTGGCTGATGCAGCTGTGCCCATTTGGCACACAGGTTTTTAATTTTGTAATTGGTAGCTGGCCAATAACCACCAGCTCTGTAGGTTTTTCTTGCAAATTGGTGGGGAGGGAGTGACCCGGGGCTGCTGTGTATGCAAAGAACATGCAACGATACTGGGGCTGTGTCCATCCCACCGATGGCCCTCAGGGTTACAGTGGGGGCAGATATGTGGTCAGGGAATAGGCAGGTAAGGGTTGGAATACTTGCCTGAGTTCTCTATTTCCTCCTGGAAAGGGTAACAATGTTTGGCTTTTAGCAGCTGACTGAAGAAACTGCAAGACGCGATAGCACATGTGCGGGGTTTTAGTTTTTTTCGAGGTCCTTTGACAAACCAGATGTTTTCCAGACAGTTTCCTGATGAAATTGCACAAAATTTCAAGAACAGAGGATTTGTGTCCTTTCGGAAGTATAGTAGTAGAATCTGAAGAGTGCCAAGGCTACAATGTGATATTATCCAAACAATGTGTTCTAGATCTGGTGTTCAGGGTATCATTACTAACAGAAGCATGCACTGGACATCAGGAGGCATTTCTGCATGGAAAGAGTTGTTAAATATGGGAATGAACCCACCAGGGAGGTGGTGGAGTCACAGTCTCTGGAGGTGTTCAGGAAGAGACTGGATGTGGCACTCAGTGCTCTGGTCCAGTTGACAAAGTGGTGGTGATCAGTCAAAGGTTGGACTTGATGATCTCAGAGGTCTTTTGCAACCTAAATAATTCTGGGAGCATGAAAAAGAGGAAAAGGTTACTTATGCAAGGCGGTTTGTTCCTCTCCCATGAGTAGTGATGACTTGAAGTGTGTCTGAGACTGCCTCACTCCGAAAGTGAGGGTAGGCAGTCCCTGTGTGCCAGAAGAAGGAGCACAACTGTGTTGTGGAAAAAAATCTTCATCAAAAGATTTGATGAGTTGTCAGTAAGAGGAGAAGAGTCAAAATCTAGAGATCTGGATACCCCATCTGTCTGCTGCAGTTGGTGTGTGAGAGAAAGGTGTATATCCTCTATGTTTCTAAGGTTGAGCACTGATTATCTTGTGATTGTTATTTATTGCTATTGTTAGGTTGGATTAATGTCTGAGGGTGCAGCATCTTTTCTAAAGCTTTGTTTTATTGGAAAGGAAAATTCCTCTAGTGACTTTGCTCTGTTCATGTTCTTTTCTTAGACTTGCTGATGCTCATAAAAAGACCTGAAGCTGTGAAAATGCTCTTTTTAAAGTTAATTCCATTCTGAGCCATCATGTCTTTTCAAGGCTCCTCAGCACTTGAGCCCCAGGTCACAGTGCAGTGATAAAAAATATGTATGTTCATAATTAGCTTATAAATAATGCAGTGTTCTCATTCAGACTTCATCCTTTCAACATGCCCATGGATTATTGTTCTCTCTGCAGTTTAAATTTCTGAGCACTCCATGGCCCAATTTTTCTACCAATTGTTGGGTTAATTCTCTGTTACAACGTCCTCAAAGCCCAAAGCAGTGGTGGGGAGTCTGGGCAGGCATCGTGTTTGGTTTTCATCTGTTTTTCTGTCCTGAATGTAACAGATAAATGATATGGTTCTTGTCTTCAGGTACGAGTTTGTGTAGCTGCAGTCTGAACTGCTGAAGCAATCAGACTCATGCTTCACTTCTCTAATCTCAAAGGTTTTATATTATAGATAGAACTAGATTGAACTTGTTTGAGGCTGAGATGCTCTAATAGGTAGTTTAATAGAATAAAGAGCGTGAAAGGGGTACAGAGTTCACATGAAATATTTGGACGTAAAAATGAAAGCACTCTTCAGTTTCTTGGTAAACAACCTCCATTGCCTCTTAAGAACCCTGAAAGGTTAGCCCATTTGAGAGGAAAATAAAAAATACCCAACCCAAACTTAACAACATTTATTAAAGAGATACCTTTTCTTTGGCAGAAGTTTGCTAGTCAGCTTTACAAAACAGAATTTTTGATGGCTGCTGGTACCTTGCACAGAGAAAGAGAGAATACATGGCAAAATTCACCCTAATTACCACTCTGCATGTATTTTTTGTTGAATGGGTGCTGCTGCTGCTCACTGAACATGGACCCTGCTGTCATTTTCAGTGGAGGTTTCTGTGGCAAAAGGGCAGAGGGACGGAAAAAACTCCTTGATGAAATACCTGGAGTTTTTTATTATGCATCCTCCCAAAGGCAAAGTGATCAGAGGGAGGGAGGAAAAAGGAAGAAATGTCCTCTCAAAAGCAACAACTTGTAGTCTCTGTCTGCCTCCATTCCTCAACACCTCCCACATAACTCTGCAGTGCCCTGTTCCTGCTGGAACTCAGTATCACAGGGACCCAGAAACCATTCTATAAATACAGGAGCCCTCCTTGTGCTCTGGTGTGTTTACAGAACTGGTGAATACCATTGCTAGTGTTCACTCTCCTATCAACACTTAAATGCCTTTTCTTTTCCTTTTGCGTGGCTAGAAAGGTGTGAGATCTAGGCTAGGACAGGAATGCTACTGCAGACAGGCCATTTCTTGGCTTTGAAGGTTTACAGAGCACGAGTTCGGAACCAGAAGACTGAAAAAGATGAAATGTAAAACCTCTCATGAAAATAAAAGGGGCAGACAGGGAAAGGAGCCCATAAGCAATATTCTATTCCTGTTATATAAGTATCTGAAGTAGAAAAATGGTTGAAAAACTGTTTGGATAACCACAGCACAGTTAACAAAGAAAAGTTCCTGGTCAAAATTAAGGAGGTATTGGTCTAAATGCCATCTCATGCTGCCTTGCTTTGGTTTTATGCAGTAAACATAAAGAATAATGATGTAATGAAAAACCCGAGTGATGGAGCAAGGACTAAGATGATGAGATTTTCTAGAAAGAAACATCGGTGTGGGAGGAATAGCCAACAGTTTGCAGGACAGAATTAAAAATCAAAATTGTCTTAGTTGAATAAAGGCTGGTCTGAAAAGGTAGGATGAAATTTAACAGGAATAAATAGTGCTGTGTTATCCTATTTACACAGAAGTAATCAACACAAATTTAAGAGGAGAAGCTGCTGACTTTGGTGGATTTGTTGGTTTGGGTTGGGGCTTTTTTGTTTCTTTTAGAAAAAAGTGATGGGATTATGGTGGTTTATAAATTTTCGAGAGTCGGTGGTCTTGTACTTCTGCAAAAGGATCAAACACAATTCTAGAGTGAAAAGAGCATTTCTAAACCACACATTTCACAAGCCATGAAAGAAGAGGCTGGAGCTATACTACACACTATAAGCCTTCTGCTGTTCTTCAGCTTGGAGACAAAAAAAAAATTTAAAAAGCTGAAAAGTCATCTGAGGGGGACATGATAATATTTATGTACGTAAGGATTAGTGCAAAATGAAGAAGTTTATGTAGGATTTGTGGTGACCATAATAAGCATAATAAACTTAAATCAGGGCAAGATTCTTTAGGGAATGCTGTCTAAAGCAAAGATAATGCACTCCTTGGGGAGTTGTGAAGCTTCGGTTGTTGGAGTTCTCCAAGAAAGGGATGGGAAAGTGTTTTGGAAATGACAGAAGTATGATGGATCCCGCCTTGGGCAGCACAGCCATCAGGGCTGTGCAGCGACCTCCCCAGGCCCCCTGAAGCTCTCTGCTGTTAGGGTTTTATGCAGTGGTGTGGTGAAAAGAAGCGTTTTGGCCAGAGCAGCTCATCCATTTCTCTAAGACAATCTGATTGTTCAGAAAGCATGTAAGTGTCCCTTATTCCAGCACTGGAATTACTAGCCAAGGGTTCATTGCACTGTTCAGCATAATCATCACTGTTTTTGATAAAACATTTCATCTTAGAGTTCCTTTGAATTTATTATTATATGATGAAAGACCAGTTTGTGGCTTAATTCACAGATTAGACAGCACTCTGTAATGGAGTTCCTTCAATGTGTGAGTGACACTAATGTGTTTGCTGTGCTGCTGTAAATATTCATAGGGAGATTTTTCGCATTATCTAGTCTGTGCACAGAGTATTTTGTGGTCTTGCAGAGATTTCATAGGGATAAATAGAGACTGAATGCTCCAGCAGTAGAAAGTGATGGTGAATAAGAAATGAAAACATTCCACTTTGATTGGTTTGATAGAAAAGACTTTAAAATTTTTTCTCCATTGTTTTGAATGATTTGAGGGTCTTTGTTAAAGTTTATTTAATCTTTAAGTAGGCAACCAGCTGCAAACATAAGACAAAATCTTTTTGTTTTTTCACAATGAGAATTCATTCGTTGATGAAATGGACAAAATGGATTAAGGTTAATGCAAGTATTAAGTTGTTGAATTGTACAGGGAGGCAGAGTGAGATGGAGCTCCTAAGGTATGGCCACTATTCACTATAGGAAACTGCTTTAGACTGCAGTGTGGACAGTTTAGACCTTTCAGTGATTTGCTGTTTCTGTGCAGGAGAAACACAGAATCATGGTGCCGGAATCACTGAATTCAGGTTAAGGATTTGCATTCCCAGGAAGTCCCGATTTTGGTTAAATAAAATCTTAAGCAGTGAAAATCAAAACTTCTCATCTCTGTAATCTCTGATTTAAACCTTTCATGTGTAGATGCATGAGATGATCAGGGCATTTTGGAGGACATTATGTAGTTAGCTTTTGGTTTTTAATTTTTTTTCCTGTTTTTTTCTTTTTCTTGCTGCTTATAGGGGAAAAATCCACTATTGTGCTTCTTATGTGCTCCATAGAACAACAAATGTCAAACATTGCACTCCCCCTGGCTGCATGAGTCCTTCCCCTGGCTGCGACAGACGGATCATTTCACAGGATGCTTCATTTAGGTAGAGTTAAGGACAGTGATATCAGGGGGGAAAAACCCAGCAACAAAGCCATGCTGGCTAGCCTTTGTGAACAGCAAATGTGCAATAATTCTGTCTATGAGATGATATCTTACTGTTGAGTTCTTTGATCTGTCTTGGTTTTTTAATTGCACTTTTTTATTTCTGAAAGGGCTTTCACAGGCAGAAACCTCCATAGGAAGTTTATTTTCTTTGGCCGTCCTCAAAGGCTCTTTTGTCAATTTATTATCACAATAGCAAGATATGCACATGCAGTAAATCAATGTAGGTTAACTTTTTAATAGGAAAGGCATTCTGCGTTTTTGGCATCAGTCTGTATCTTTTTCTCAATTATAAAGTCTCTCACTGGGCTAAGCATTTGTCTGGTAGGTGCGTGTATCAGCGACAACTTAATATTCAAAGGTCAGACTGCAAAGATCTGGCCAGTGTGATGGCATTTTGCTCTTTAATAATCAGATGGGATGTCTGTGATCTCTTGAAGTGCTTCTTCTAGGTGGCAGTGTACCACTGCAGCAGTTAATTGCCTGTTAGCTTCTTGGATCAATGTAAAAGAGAGATGTGAAGATTTTTCCAAAGTCTCTTTTCCTTTTTTTCCTCCCAACACAGCTCTATTTGAGCACTTTCCTCTGATTTATCCAAGAATAACCTGACTATGTGAGAGGAAACTTCAATACTCAATTTAAGCAGCTGCCTAGGAGTTTTTTTTCCTAGAAGTTGGTGAGGAAAAGGTGAAATTTTGTCTGCTCTACACTGGAGGTTGATGGTTATTCATTACATAGGGTCACTGGGAAGATGTTTGGCATTTTCTCAGCTTCCCCCATGTGCATTGGTGTTGTGCCTCCAGTGGGGTCAGTGGTTCTACATAATTTTTAAGCTTTTTCCCATGGGGAGCTGAATTAGCTACTAATGTATACTGCAAATATTTTGGAGCTAATGGAACCTACATAGGCGTGTTTCCCTGTCCAGTCCTTACTGCGTTTTTCTTGATTCCTCTCTCTTTTCCCTCACGCATTGAGTGGTTCCATGTGCAGCTGCATTTGTTACCAGCTGAGATGAGTGAGCTTACTTGCTGGACTTTTAGAACAGGCTTTACTAAACCACCCCTGACCTTAATGGCTGTTAAGGAGGTTATGGTTTAATGCTCAGCCACATCCTATAGGAATAATTGGTATGGATGCAAATTTCTTCCACAGTGGGTACAGCACGAGCTGCCCACAGTTTGTATCTGGGGACGTTGCACCCGTTTTAGGTGGATATTGTAGAATCACAGAATAGCTTGGGTTGCAAAGGATCTTTAAAGGTCAGCTTGTCCAGTGCCTCTGCTGTAGGCAGGGATGTCTTCATCTAGACCAGGCCAGTCAGAGCCCCATCCAACCTGACTTTGACTGTTCCAGGGAAGGGGTCAAATCAAAGCAAATCCACCTCACATCCAGAGAGAAAACACCTGTAACTCTTCCCTTGCCCCCTGATGCAGTCACTCCATCATAGAAGGCCACTGGCTTGGTCAGGCAGGACTTGCCTTCAGTGAAGCTGTGCTGGCAGTCCCAAATCACCTCCCTGTCCTCCTCGTGCCTTAGCATAGCCTCCAAGAGGATCTGTTCCATGATGTACCTGGGCACAGAGGTCAGGCTGACAGGTCAGAGGTCCCCAGAGCCCTCCTTTCTACCCATTTTAAAAATAGGTGCAATGTTTCCCTTTTTCCAGTCAGCAGGGACTTCACCTGACAGCTGTGACTTTTCAGATATGAAGAGTGGCTTGGCAACTACATCAGCCAGTTCCCTCAGAGCTCTGGGATGCATTTCAGGTCCCACAGGCTTACGTATGTTCAGGTTCCCCAGGTGTCAGAAATCTGGACTAGTGTATGTACCTTATATAGCTGAGTTATAGCTACCTGAAAAATCTAGGAAATGTGGGATCCCAACATTTTAACAACTCTCATCTCTTTAAGTTCTTTCCTTTATGTGAACTTGAATCTTGAAATAAAAAGCAGTAAAAAATGTATCCTGGCCTCCCTCTCTTTAAAGATTTTCTCCTGTCATAGTCACAATTCCCAGGAGGCTGAAAACAACAATACTTTAAACATCGACTTTCACCCTGCTGGGTTTTTTTTGGCCATAGTCATGTCATAACATCCAGTGTAAATGTTGATATTGGTTTGGGACAGTCCCAGTAGCTCACAGCTGTTCTACCTCCCTGCAGAAGGAGGAGCTCTGAAGCACAAGAAATGAAACACTGGGATTTGCTAATTTGGGGATCTATTTTACCACTTCAACATTATGAAGAAAAAAGTAATAATTTGCTTGCAATTTTTCATTTTCCCCTCTTCACAAGCTGCCAGAATGCTATGACACACCTAATAGTGGTCAATATTGTAGTAGAAGTTTTACCAGGATGCCTTTGAATGCCTTTCCATCCTAGGTGACCATATATTTCCAAATACACATGACTTAGGGGAGAAGGAAGCATTAAAATGAATCCAATGTATGTGTAAGGATGTGCTATGCTTATAAAAATAAAGTAACTTTTGGTTATCTTATCACTGTGAAACTGATCAAGTACTTTCAGCAAAAGACTCCAGACACATCAATGTACCTATGTGAAAGCTTTTGAAAAATTAAGGCTGATGTGTTGACAGCTGTAATACCACTAGCTTTTAATCCTTGGTTTCTTTTTTCATTATTAGGGATTCCAGAACATGGGTAGGGGAAGATTAGGTTTATCCACTAACAATATAAAATCCTGTAATCCCTTGAAAGTTTAAAATCTTCCCTGGGCTGGAGAAGGAACACTTTATCAATATGTACAGCTATGGCCTCTTTAAAGGATAAAAACCACATCTCCTAGCTTAAGGGAAGAAGAATCATTTCATATTGGCCTAAGGAATTTCAGTTTTGAACCTGTGCTTCAATTCATGAAAAAGGCTTGAGCAAAGCTGCTATTATTATAGTGTTATTTAGATTCAGGGAAATACCTGGGGTTTGGCTCATATATTGCTTCCCATTTGTAGCTTCCTAAAAGCTTTACAAGGGTCAGTAAATACCATGTAACTCTTCTGCCAGGTGTTGACTGGCTGTCTTGGGAGCTTCTGGAGTCCTTACTAAATAATAACCCACAAAGGCACAAGCACCATCCAGAAACCTGGGAAGATGAATTTAATTGTCTCAGTGTTGCCTAAGTGGTAGTTTCTTGGTCTTAAGAGTTAATTAAATGCACTGAAGCAAAAGGAACTTCTTTTGGAGTCCTGGAACCATGAGAACATGCCATGGAGAGTTGCCACAAGACAAACACCAGTGCTCCAACACCCACGTAAGGCAGTCATCAGCTGGTTGCTCTCTTTCTTCTGCAGTGATGGCGCACTCACAGGTTGTCTCTGAGGGGGCTGTTGAGTTTCTGTGACCTTCCAAAGACTGGCAAGGGAGGTGGGACCTGATCTTGAATCAGCTGAAACACGGAGGTAGAGCTAACGGGTGTTCCTGCTTAGAGTGGAGCTCAAATCAGCAGGACTGTCAGGTCTCTAAAATGGTGTTTCATGAGAGATATTCTGTACTGAACCTCAGCTTGGCTGAGGCAGAGGAAAATAAAAGCTTCTTAAATGGCTTTCCTCCTACCTTCTATCAGTGAGAGTCCAGTCCTCTGATATTTTGGGGTGATGTCTCGCTTTCTTTCCTAAGCTGGAAGCCTTTTGATGTCTGCTTGCACTGCAACAAACTCTCCAAGGACCCTTACGAGTCTCTAGCAGAGGTATCTTTGTTTTGGTCCTCTCAGTTTTGGCCATTTCTGCTCTTCCAGCTTCATTCTTACCACAGGCTAATTTACTGTATTCCCTGTCCCTTCACCACCTGACCTGCTTTGAGCTCTAGACGATCTCAAGGCAGTTCTACATGCTGAAGTTGGCTCTGGGAAGATGGAGTGCATCCTTCCTCTGCCTGTCCTTTCCAAAGGGACAGCAGTCAGTTGCAGGTGACCAAGCCGTCCTCCTGTTGGTGACCAAACACCTGATTTTAATAGACAGTGCAATACTGAAAGACTACACAGCAAAACCCAAGTAAAAGGCACAGCAGCAGGCCTCTCCAGACTTTCTAATCCTGGTGTTTCTCATTAGCCACCGTCCCTTGTTGCCTCTCATCACCGTTCCTGTCAGCCTGCACCAGATGAGTTTGTTGCTGGCTGCTGCCATTCCTGGCTGGGCCCCCTCACGCTGCTCCCACTGACTGCCCTCATTGCTGGGTTCCCCCGCTGCTTTCTCCATCAGCTGCTTCCATCCCGCTCCTGCAGGGCTCCATCAGTCTGTGAGGGCAGGGAATCTGCCTTCCCACTGCTCCTCTCCCGATCCACAGCTCAGGCAGCCCCAGGAAGGAAAAGGGGACTTTTTTGCTGCAGGAAAATTCCAGATTTCCTGGCACAAAGGAGAGGCTTTTAGGATGGAGCCCTTCTAATAAACCCCAGGACCTTTGCCACAGTTTATTTGTCACAAAGTTGCAAGATGCAGCATTAAATCCAACTGACTCTTTCCTCTGAAGCTCATCTGGCGTCATTGGGGTTTTATGCCCTGCACAATGCGATTACAAATGAAATCATTCCTCCAAATTCCCGGTTTAGATGTTTCTGTCATGAAAGTCTCAAAATATGGTGTATAAATAGGTAAGTACAATGCTCCTGTTAGTACTGTTTTCTTTTGTTTCTGCTAAAGGCCCAAAATTTGTCCTATCCGCACCCTCCACCCTTTGGACTTGCTTTTCTTGCAAATGTATTTGTTTTGCTGTAAGAGAAATAGAAGTAATTTTGCAGTGAACACAGTTAACAGCCAAATACGAGATACCAAATCTTACGACTCTTCAGCATCTCTATTTAGCTGAAATGCTTGGAGCAAGATCTCAGAAGCATTCCTCAGTTTAATCCATGTAGTGGAAAAGTGTAACTAGCAGCCAGCGCTGCTGGGAGCCCAGTGCCAGGCTGTAGAAAACAAGAGCAGGGAGCCGTCAGCAGTCCGAGAGCCAAACACATCCCTGTCTGCAGCACAGCACCACAGCCCCTGTGCCCGCAGCTGCCTGAGCCTGCTTAGCTGCCTGCTCCTCCTGAACTGACTTTTATTCTTTATGGAAACCTATTTGTCAGGTCAATGTTCTGAAAATGCTCTGATAACCTAATTTGTATATATTTTGCTATCTCTTTGCTTTATTAAAGTTATCCCTCATGCTTTATAACCAAGAGCTGACCCGATTTATGCAATTTAGAATGCTAACTGAAGACTAATGGGGAATCTATGTTTAATACAGTTTTCCAGTGAGGAAGAAAAGGTATACACAGCCTGATTAATAAAAAAATGAACTTAATAATTATTTTATTTTTAAAATGTGGTTTCATTTTTAAAATACAGCTTTATATACCTGTTTCCAAAATGGGTTTTCATGTTTAAATGATCAAGCCCAAAACACAGTTGTATGTTTTCTTGGCTTTGCCAGTTACTTATTAAGAAAACAGTCACTGGGGCAGGAGAGCCAAGGACATGTAATTCCCTCCATGGAACAATTTCTTTCTTGATTACTTATGAAGTTTAAACTGAGATTTTTCAGGAAAGCAAGTCTGTCTTAATGCCTAAAATAGGCTTCTAGAACAGAGGGATTAAAGTATTTAATTCAAACCTAGACTCACTGCAGCAATAAATTTATGTGCACATCGAAACTGAATTCTCTTATTCTCGTGGATAAGCATATAGTTATTTTGCTAAAAAAAATGCCCATGCCCTGAAATTGCTACTGCATTTTGTGAGTTTAAATGTTTTTTTCCCTGTAACTTTCTGAGAAATTCAGGCTTTGGAGAGAAAAAAACCTTCTAATATTCTTTATAACTGGACTCCTACGAATAGAGGTGACATGGTTATATTTCTCTGCCTAAGGAGATTCTAGAAGCCTCATAGATTCCATTGTATTTTTTCTGTGTTTGTATTTATCATCAAAGGAGCAATAGCTACAGACTGAGGTGTCAGAGAAAATATAATGTCAGCTTAGAAAGGAGTGTTAGAATTTGTTTTGGAATCTGGACATTTTAATTTTTTGACACATAATTGTGTCAAAATTCATTATATTCATAAACAAAACACTAGGAGGATTTTTCATGTTAGAGAAAACAATTATTTTATGGATTATAATTTAAATAGAAAAGTTTTTTGGTGCACTAACACAAATTGTTGAATCTGTCTTTAGAAGTCAGTAATTTATTTTAATTTTCAAACCTGTATAACTTTTGAGACACTTGGAAATATGATCCCGATAAATGTCTGTTGGACTCTGTGGGAGTATTTCCAATCACTGCAGTGGGCAGTCAAACAATTTCATTTAAACCTCTCTGCTTTTCAGCCCATTGTTTCATTTCTCAATGTAGTGAATGGACCGTTCTCAGTTTCTCAGTAATAACGAGCCAAGCCTGCAAATGCTTATTTGCAAATGTACCTTCAGCCACGGGAACAGCTCTGCTGAGCCCTGGGAGCTGCGCGTGCACTGCCAGCAGCTCATGCACTGTCGTTCCTGAGGGATTGGGACCATAAGCATGTAAGTGGATCAGGAGAAAGTTATTTAGCAATTGCATTGCTTAGTGTTCTTCCTGAAGCACAGTCCTAATGGCCAGTTCAGAAGAATATTTCTGAGATAGTAACTAGGGAGAAAGGGAAACCACACTGCACATCTAAATAAAGTTAAGCAGTAGAACTGTTCCAAGAATCCCCTTAATGTGTTTGGATCAAACTTGAAGTTTCAGTATGAACGTCCTGAATCGTTTTCCCTGTAAGGCTCTGCCATTTACATTTTTAAAGCTCTGTAAATTTTCTGTGGTTCTACCCTGTTTGGAAAGAATAAACCGGTTAGGTGTATTGTAATTGCCTTGAAATAGCACTCTGTGAATTAAAAAACAGAAGGGTATCTATAGCTATTCCTTCAGGTTTTTAGAATCCTCAGACATTAGGAGTCTGGCTGAGACTGCAACCTGTACTTTGTCTTTGCTTTCCTGGGTGTGGATACAATAAAATTTATTCTTATGTAGTGCCCTTTACAGAGAAAACCATCACCAGAAGAATGGCTTGAGGCTTAGCAGGACTGTGCTACTGAAGATATTTCTAAATATATTGTCCTCTCAAAGTCAGTATTTTCTCCAGTTCTGCCTCTCCCAGTCTGGAAATAATTGGGTTGTGCCATGGATTCTGGCTCCAGAATAAAAGCCTGAATAAAAAAATATTGCAATTTCTGTGGAATAATGATGTCTTTCTCTATCTTTGTCATTGTAAGTGATACTATAAACTATACTGCCAAAAATGTTAGGCCTTGTGTACTGTTTAAAGTTCCGGCAAACAGATATTTCCTTGTTTTCAGCTGCAGAGGAAACCCTCACTTATTTTCATTTTTAATTTCTTGTTGCTCAACTTGGCATGCATGATATTGTTTTGATCTAAATAGGATGTGATATACGTATGTGTGTATATATGTGTATATATATATGCATGCACACACATGCAGATGCTTACGTGTGCATAAGCCTTATATATGCAATTGTCTCTGAAAGCATCACGCCTCCTCTCAAATTTCCTGTGGTTTAAAACTCAGTTTTCCTATGACAATTTTGTGCAGGGAAATACACCTGTTATTTCCGTGCACTGGTGTGCTGGGTGGGTACTGCCAGCAATAGTCCCTTAGGGCTGTAACACACACACTTCTGTGCCAGCTGCCAACCTCACCACGTTCAGAAATCATAAGTCTAGTCCCAGAAAAAAAATTACAATGGTTTAAGTATTATTGCCCTTCAGAGAAATCATGCATTTGTGGATCTCTTGCCTTGTCTGTTTCTTAACGGATGCTTTTGTGGATCTCTGGCATTGCCTGTCTCTTGTATTATTCAGTGTCGTGTTTTTGTAGCTTCTTCTTCCAACCAGGAGGCTGAGCAGCACCCTTCCCCCAGTCATTCTCAGCCGTGGTTGGTGTTCTGTTGTGCTGATTCCCAGCGGTGGAACTGTGATGAAGGCACTGCCTGCTTGAGCTGAGAACGCTGCCTGCCCTCCCCTCCTGTGCCCTGCCTTGTGAAGTCCAGCTGAGCACACAAACTTGTGCTTCGTTTTGTTGTAGCTCAGTTTAAGTGTTCTCTCCTTCAAGCAGCTGCCATTGAAAGTCTTGGTGGTAGTTTGGTGGCATACACAGTTTCTGGGCATGTTCCAAATATAGGTGAAAAGGCTCTGGATGGCCTGCAAGCGTTTAAGTCATAAGGCCAAGATTCGCAGTTTCCATGTCAAGAAATATTCTAGTCTTAGCTCAGTAGGAAGAAGGCAGAGAGATATTTTTTAATTATCTTGCTTTTTTGTAGTTTATCCTAAGCAAATGTTTGAGCATCTGAGACATTTCTATTTTTGGTGAGTAATAATGTCAGTCTTTTTTGCTTCATTTGCTTTTCATGTGAGATTCTTGCCAGGCAAGAGTAAAATATTCAGGTCTCATTTACATTGAAAATTACTCTCTCATGGTTTAGGGGAAAAGATAGAGTTGGTTTTTTTTCTGACAGGTGTTCTTTTGTTGATGATGGTACATGCAGCCATAAAGTGATGTTCTATGAGGCTTTAATGCTTTTCATAAGTGCACTGCTAGTCTTTAAAGACTGTAAATGTTAAAGACCTCTTCTCCAGAAGAGAAAAAAATGAGTGTCTGTCTTTGGGGAGAAAATGACCTATGATAGCAGAGTACTTTGATTGTGCAAGTTCAAATCCTTGACAGATTCAATCATATGAGAAGTATAAGAAGCAGCTGTAGGTGAATTTTGTAATCTTTTCAGGATGAGAATCTAAAAATTCAGATGATTATCTGTTACTTCTTGACCTGTGAGTTTCATAAGAGAAAACCTTACTGGTATCACGTCAGGTAGTAATGCAAGAGAATTAGGGTTTCGAGTACTTTTTCAAGATATTTCAATGACTGGCTGTGGCCAAAATAATTGATTGTTTTCTAATAGTATTTTAAATTTTGAGCTGTTTCAGATCTTGATGGCGTTTGGTTTGACTGGCTCAAATTTTGAGTTTGGCACGTTTATCTGTTCTTTCGGAATGACAGATGTTTCTATAATTATTTTTTTTAAATCTTAAAACACCATCCTGCCATGTAGAATTTTCTTTTTCAACAGGATTTCCAGAAGTAAAAACTTTGCACAACAAACAGGGAAATCTTCAGCAACAGGAAAGCATTCAAGTATCTTTTAGGTGATTTTCCAGACAGTCATTACAGTGTGTTTCACAGCTTCTGGAGTCCTCAAGTGTGTAGTTTTCTGGTTGCCAGATCTCGATACCAAGAACCAGCAAGTGGGAGAGCAGAAATGTTGAAACAAGTTGAAGAAGAATTTCAATGGACAGAGCTCTTTGGGAAGTTCACAAGCTCTGGAGAACCTTGATTGGCATGTGGATTGATTTTATGGGTAGGAAAGATTTGATGCTGAGTAACAGAGAAAATGCCGAGAAGATCTTTGACAGATGCAAATCCTTTGAGACTGGAACACAGGAGAGGAGATAGATCATGAAGCACTATCTTTATTTGTACTTTAAAACTGTGAACTTTAGTCACTACCTATTGATTGCAGTGCTTTAAGTTCCCCTGTTGTGCTGCCATCAGCTGCTCACATCTTCTTGTATTATCCTGCTTGTCACATAAATTGTTTGATCTCTTCTTGTACTTTTGTCACAAAAGCTACTCTGAGCTGGACTGAACATGTGCAGTGATCTTGCCAAGCTGTGTGTGGATCACAAGGCCGACGAGTGACAAGCTGACTTGATTTGGTCCCTGTGCAATGCTACAAGAGTTTGATCTGGGGAAATTTATTGGATCTTAAAATGCTTGAATAGAGATGATAAGCAGACAGTTGTATCTGGGTCTATAAGCTATAAACAAAGAAGTTTTATTGGGTTCATAAAACTATGACCATTTTCTGTTGAAGAAGTGATGCTGGTATGTGGTACTGAAATTAAGAATGGATAATGAAGATGATGAAAAAATTACAGACCCACCCAAAGCCTGAAGCTTTGTTGTGATGTGAACTGCTTTGTCCTGTCACATGAAGGAAAGTCTTATACCCCAAATTACAGCCTTTTTTATGACCTTATGTGAAACACATTGTTTTTGAAAGAGAAATCATGTTCAAATGGGTCTTATCAGCTACCACCAGGCTCTACTGCTTTTCTTCATCTCTGTTTAAAAAACAAAACAGTAAAAGCTGAATTGACTTAGAAGCAAAAGAGGCTTCTCACCTCTAAATCAACTAAAGGGTGGGAGAGGGGCACTTCCAGTGACTTGTAACACTACTCCTATTTCAGCTATAAATGTGAAGTCCTTACCTGCTCAGCAGCAGGTGTTTTGTGCTGTCGGTGCTCATAGTGCAGCAGCAAAGAGTATGAAACCAGATTGCCCACATGTGCTGTGGAACCACGGGATTTCTCTTACCTAACCTGTACCTATGGTTTCACTCACGATCTGTAATGCCTCTTAACTCACTGACGGGGTCTGTGTCTCTCTTCCTGGACAACATCTAAGGTCACTGCATATTTGTATTTTCAGGTTTTCTCTGTTGAAACATTTCCATGATCTGTTGCTACCTAATGTCTGCTAAGAAGTTATTAATGATCAGATAGTTATGGCAAACTGCTGGGTTTTATATATTATGTTCCACCTTATCAATGAATTTTGTGATTGTGTTTTATGGCATTCCCTCTCCAGCTCCTACTTTTGGGGAAAGTGATGCACCCACTGCACTAAGGCCTGGAGGGGGCACAGCAAAGGGCTTGAGTAGCTGCAAAAATGGAGCACCTGTGACGCTCAGGCAGCTTTTCTATACATGGGTGGCAGGCACTTCACAGATAAAGGGTCTTTAGATAAAATCCTAGAACGAGCACTGATAGCTAACACAGGCAGTGCTCAGGCAATGAAAAGGACCTGGTGAATCTCACTGTTGGTTTCCAGTATTTTTATAACAGACCACGAAATGAAAGTTACCTGTGAGGGGATTTTACCTGTGTAAATGCCTTTTTCCACAATTTCTTTCTGTTTTAGTGTCCTGTTTAGAAGGATGAAGTGGCATCTCTTTAGGGTCTGATTTCAGGATGAACCAGGCTCTAACACTGATACTTCTGTGTCTTCCTGCCTGTGCTTGACTATTATTCTGAGACCTAGCTGTTGGCCCTTGAGACACTGATATATTTAATTGGATTGTGAAACATGACAGAAGCTCATTTTTCAGACTTTAATCTTGGGGAGTTTCCAATGCATAAGCAGACAGAGTTGTAATTCTCAGTAGTTCCAGAGGCCTAACAGATTCTAAGATCATTAACATTATGTTCTTTATGGCAGAGGGTGTGACCATAAGTTATGTTGGTGTGAGCTTGAATAGAACTTTATGAGCGGAATTCTGCTGATGCCCTCAAACCTGGTGCTGTTACAGTTGTAAGCAAGGATGCAGAAACTAATAAATGGGAGAAATTTCAATACTAGAGCAACTTGTCAATAGGATCTGGTAATTCAGTGGAATTAAAGCTCCCTCAAATTAGTTTTTGCTTTAATTCTGTTTGATGGCAGTTTAACCTTTTTTTAATATTGTGGTTTTATTTATGCTAATTTTTTTGCCTGTGAAATGTTTGTAAGTCACATGACTTTCTGATGATACTATGCACAAGTAGAAAAATTTGTGCTTCTAATTGTATTTTGAGAAATAGATCTTGCCTGGTCATGTGTGGTATAATTATAATTTCCCTCTTCAGGATGGAGTCTGATTTCAGATTGGTTTTTCACAGAGGTTAAGGATTAGTGCCTCGTTATTGGTGCTGCCCATATCCTTGATCTGTATACTTTATTGTAACTGCTAGAAGATGCTTCTCAAAGACTGAGTTTTGGAGTTGTAAAAACAAGCTTCCATAAGCTGAGGGAAATCAAAATGCCACTCCCTACATGGAGTCCTAGGAGTGAGACTATGCATTTGCCTCGACCCAGACCACCCATTCTGATGCCTAGTTTAGAAACTTTCCAAATCAGTTTAAAATCTTTTATTTATAGGCTTCATACCCTTCGATCTCATTTTTTTTATTATTACCACTGACCAGAGGAACGTTTGTGAAAGACATCTGTTAGCTGCAGTGATGGCTGTTCTTCCTTGCTCTGCTGTACCAGCACCAAGTGGGGTGCAGAACTTCGTGTTTTGCCAGGTGCATTAGGCTGTTGTCTGTCAGACAGCTCCTCAGATCCACTGAACTCACACCACTCTGCAGGGCCAAATTAGATTTGTGTGAAATGATAGCTGAGCCAGCAGCACTGCATTGCTCCAAGTGACTACGTTAATTAGGAACCAAACCATAAAGAGTAGCATCTCTGCAAGGAGAATGCTGGCATGCTAACTACATCTGTGGCAAATCAAATTAAGAGAAATTCCATTATCTTGCTTGGGATTCTGCTTTCTACTGACAACATGTGTCAGTGTTACTGCAGGTCAGTTACTGCAGAGATATTTCATTACTGTAAAAGGTTCTCTTAGAACAATGCATAGAGACTTAAAAACTAGACACAACTCCAGCCAATGATAGTAAGAATATTATTTAAAGTTGAACAAAAGAAATGCTTTACCTTTTTTCCTCTCTGTATTGCTCAGGTGAGGTGACAGAATCATCAAAGTTCGTGGGATGTTCATAATTTTGATGCTGTATCTAAACACCTTTGCTGGCATGCTGCTGTCAAGCTAATACCAGGGAGCTCTTTCAGAGACAAGTATTTGTCATAGTACTTATAACTTTGTCTTGCTCTGGGGCTTATTTTTAGAAGTTTATAAACATGTTCATATGAACCAAGTATATTCAGCCATATATGTATCTCTTCTTTTATAATCTTTCATGATTTTCTGCAAAGAGCACAGAAACCATTAAATTTCTAATTCCATAAGTGAGCTAAAAGATTGAGAGTGAAGGACATGCACACAAATAGAAGGACATGTAAAAGTTCCTTATGTACAATGATCCTGGGGTTAGGGGTAAATAAAAACAAACAGAAACGTGGAGTTATCCCTTTGTACCTCTGCTAAACTGGAATCATTGTTTCAGTTTGGTGGCGAGATCAGACAGCAGAGTTGCATATTTAGCTAGGCTTTGGCACTGACTTTTTCCTGTAGGGAATAAGAGAATGATTAGATTTTAAGTATGAAGTGTTGATGTCTTAAACATTAAAGATCATGTATTTTTTTTAACATTAAATGCATTAGAACCAAAATATCCTAATAAGGATATAAGCTTGGATATCAAGTACTTTGTCTCACTGAATTTCAATTAGGAATTTTCCTTAAAGCTTTACCACTGAAAAAGAGCTTGATATACCATTTGCATTTTTGCATAAAAATAATTAAGGAGACTAGTAAACCAGTCATACTGTTTCAGATATTGTAACTTTGCAGACTGCTTCTTCCACAGAACATCTTCCACTGCATACTTTTTACCACAGAACTTCAACTGAGTTACTGACATAAACTTTAGCAGTTACCTTCTGTTCTGATGCAGATCTTAAATTATGTTCAAATGTGCTCTGTTGTTTTACTTCTTTCACTTTTGATTTAAAGGGGAAAAATTATGATAATTTTAGAAGGGGAATGTATTTATCCATGGCAAACAAACCCTTTCCACCCTCCTTGTATGGATTGCCTACTGAATCAGTGTAGTAGGTACTCCATTTCCTTCTGTCACTTCAACCCCAGCACGGAGTCACAACTTGGACAAGCCTATCATCGAGATTCTCCAGCCATCATAAGTGTCATTATATTTATTTCCCTTTATTTACGGGGAATATTTCATTTTCACAGAAATACCAGATTGAGAGCATGAAAACTCACAACACCAGAACAAAGCCCCTCCTTTTAAGTCTGATTCTGAGGGGTTAACTGGTAAGAACAAGGAGATGTAATAGCCAGGAGTGTTTGCCAGTTGCTGCTACGCAGCAATCTCTTGGATGCATTGCTATGCTGAGTACTGCACAGCATGTGTCATTCAATAGTGTGATACATGACACTGTTGGAGCTCTTTTCTTATGTTGACCGGGGGTTTTTTAGGTTCCTGTGTCCATTCGATATTTGACTTTTGCTTAGACTGGTAATGATAAATGAAAATTGCTCTTACCAATGGTTCTGATTATAGCAATTTACCATCACCGTTCTAAAAGTGAAAAAGTGATCAGTGCGTGCTGCACGTGTCCAGGTGCACAGCCTTTGCAGAGCAGTAGAAGTATGTTCTGCTCCCCTGCGTTCATTCTGCAGTGGCGTGTGAAGGTCCCACTCTCAGGGCAGATGTGCAGTGCAGCCAAGGAGAAACTTTCAGAGAATCAGAGATACCAGGTTGGAAGGGGATGTCAGGGATCATCTGGTTCAACCTTTCCTGGCAAAACCATGGTCTAGAAAAGATAACCCAGCACCCTCTTCAGCTAAGTCTTAAAAGTATCCAGTGTTGGGGAATCTCCCACTTCCCCAGAGAAATTATTCCAGTGCCTAATTGTCCTGATTGTAAAAAATATTCCTTTCATGCCAATTGTAATCTCCCCAGTAACCTGTACCCATCACCCCTCTTGCTTTGATAGGAAATAGCCAAGCAATGCACTTTTGTGTCCCAGCATGTGGAACCCACCGTTTGCAGGAACGGGAGGGCGGGTTTTGGCTGTGGGCAGTAACCATAGGCTGCAGAGAGTCATTCACTTAGTTGCATTTTTGCTTTGAGGTGAGTATCCTCTGGTCCCGGAAATTTTTAGATTTAAGCTCCCAGAATTTAGGCTTTTTTTTTTTTCCATATGCATTTACATAAGATTTTTAGTTTTTTGGATTAACCTTTTTTTACTGCTAATAATGCCCCTTACTCAGCTATTAAAATCTGTTAGCTTAGTTTGGCAGTCCTTTCACTCTTTACCACCAGATATAAATTTACTCTGAGACTCTAATATCATGCCTTTAAACAATGTCTGTGCTGTTTGCAAGAATTTTGCTTTCAGATGTTCTCATTAATGAGCCTTCTCTCCATTACAAAACTTTTAAAGAGATGATGTGTCACTGGTACAGATTTTTTTTTTCTTTCTTCTTTTGGCTTTTCCATCTGCAATGATGCTGAATATGATGCCATTTAGTTGTCATTATAGAGCTAATTTTTGTATTTAGCTTGTGAACTATGTTTTTTTCCCTGATGGGGACTAAGCAAAAAACTATTTCTTCAAGACCTTCCCCTAATGGATCAGATTCTTCCTGTCATCAGTACCCCAGGCTCTCTAGACAGATGTTGTCTTCTCTGAACCTTGTTTGCTCTTTATGGAATAACTGAAAAAAAGGGCAAAATCCATCTCTATCCTTTCAAATATTTGGATGGGATATTTCAAGAGAATCTTCTCAATCTGTGTGTGCTGAAGGTTGACTAAGATCTATCCTCATCTAAAAAGCCCTAAATACATCTAAAAATACATCTAAACACAACATTCTTGTGTCAGTTGCTGGACTATTTTTAATGTCCCAACTGATCTTGCACTAACCAAGATTCCAGCGCCATGGACACCTTGGAGCAGTGGCTGGGCCTCAGTCACGGGGAGGGCAGCAGGTTCCTGCAGCCTGCACTGGGGCTGGGGCTGGGGAGAGCAGCTGCCTGCAGAGCCTGGGGAAGGCTCTCGTGGGGGGATAATCCCTGGGTTTGCACACCCAGGGTTCTGCCTTCCCCATGAGCTCTTGGTGCAGGAGTGTTCATGGACCACACAATCTCCTGGACTGGGGCACACGAGTGTCCTCCTCAAAGTACCAAGGGAAAAAGGAGAGGGAGCCAGAAAGGGGAATGTCTTTAAAACAGCTCTGTAATGCTTGCTTACATCAGCTAATGTTCAGTCTCGTGAAGCGCTTCTCTAAGTACTAGAAATTATACTGGACATGATGTATGTGTGTATATATGCAGGTTCAGAATAATCACCCTGGTACCTACAGGAAACCCAGTTTCCCAAGACCAGCCAGGAGTACTCTGTAAGTGGCAGGTGTCATAACCTTTGCACATCTGAACCATGTAAAGCTTAATTACATTCCACTCCACTGCAACTATGGTTACCTTCATGGGACTTCGTGCTTAATTCTGCTTTTTAACTGATGTGTCACTGTAGAGATGAATTATATGAATGCAGAGCTAAAATTATTCACATCAATTACAGTAAGTTATTATCCTTAAAAAGTAGAGCTAGGAAATATATTTGTTATAAATGATTATAAATAGAGTATTTTCTGGTTTGCAAATATTTCAATAAATGATCTTTATTTTCTGATAGTACATTTGTTATTTTTTAATATTTCCTTGCTTATCTGGATAGCTAATTCTCAGCCTGTGGATTGTGATCTGTAAACTTCGACTGTTTCTTACTGTCCAAACAGGTCCATGTCCTTCTTGTGCTGGGACACCAGAGCTGGATGCAGCATTGCAGGTGAGGTCTCACCAGCGCAGAGGGGCACGATCCCCTCCCTCACCTGCAGCCCACAGTGCTCTGGATGCAGCCCAGGACATGTTTGACTCTCTGGGCTGCAGGGCATGTTGAGCTTCGGGTCAACCAACACTCCCAAATCCTTCTCCTCAGGGCTGCCCTTAACCCATTCTCTTCCCAGCATGTATTTGTGCTTTTTGTTTGTACTTTCTTTTATTGTAGCAACTGTCTCAAAAACCTACCTGTTTGAGAATGTATTTTAGTGGTACAGTATGGAAAATCATGAAGGCAAAAGAGCAGCTACCTGTGGAGATAATAACCATGATCAAAAGGAACTGTACTTATAGCGAAGACAGGTGCTATTGTTAGGTGTGCATGTGGCTCTGCCTTCCAGAATCTCTGTATGTGCTTTTCCCTAAGGAAAGGTGGTCTTTTGTCTTAGTCACTGCATTGATAATTACCAGTCATCCAGTTATGTGATGTGAATATCAGAGCTCGCTCCTGAGATCATGCTGCTACTACACGTTCACTTGGACACTTAAATTACCCCCGACTGGGTCATGACTACTGTAAGTTTTTGTATATTAGGGAGAATATATACACAGACATGGAATGAACAGCATTGGCTGGCAGCGGTGAGAGGCCTTGGAGCATCTGTACAGGGAGCAGCTGTTTGTGGCTTTGTTCATTTACAGGTCTGCTACCAAAATTCCCTTCTCTGTTTCTGTCGCTGATTGGAAAGAGTTATTGTTGCTAAGGTCATTACAGAATCATTGTGAGTGAGAATGGGAGCCGGGTCCAAGCCATCTAATTGTGTGTTAGCGCTGAAGAGATGAGCCCTGAGGCCCTGCTGGATCTGTGCTTAGTTACCAAACAGCTGCTGGGATTCCCAGGAGCTCGATGTGAAACCCTGCACAAGCCGTGGAGCTTAGGAGCAGTAGCCATGAGGACTCAGGGTGCACCCTCGTACTTCTGCTGCAGTATTTCTGTTACTGACGCTGCAGTGGGATCTAAACTGAAATCTAAACTAAAACAGGAAATCAGACCTTTTCCTACCAAAGAACAGACTTATTTCGTCGCTTATAGACCAGCTTAAACTCAGACCTTTCCCTCATTCTGTGGTTGAATTTGTTACATTTCTTGAAGGATGGTGGTGACTGCTCCACTGCAAGCCATGCCTCCAAACTTTACAGAGTTTGCCCCTCAGCTTTCTTCATAGGTTTGTGTACTCCTCATGAACAAAGAATTTGCTAGAAAGAGCAATGTTCTCTTGTCAGAAAGCTACAATGTCAACAAATATTAAATCTTTCAAGTGTTGCTTTTCAAAGACACACCAGAGAGAATGAGGAGTGTGTAACAAAACCAAACAAGTTGTCAAACTGATATGAATCTTGAGAATTAAAGTTCCTGCCTTGAAATAGTGCATAGAATCTGCCAGGTGTTCTCTGCCCTGGCTTTTTTACCTACACAGTCTAATTATGAAGGAATCTGAACTCAGTGGTACCACAGCTTGAGACTCAGAATCATCTTTCATCCTACAGCACTGAGGGAACAACTTTGACTTCAGCTTAGTTAGTCCTGCATCCCAGATGCAGGAATATGCTCTTGCAGGATACCTTATGGCAATAGAGTGTGGAGTTTGCCATTGTGCTGGAAGCACACATTCCTGGTGGCCTTCCAGAGGAATTATAAATTATGTAGTGGCTGTAAGTCAGTATCATCATGTGCCATGTCCTGTATGAGATGCAGCTTGGATGCTGTGAAACATTGCAGGTTTGTGTATGGAGTAACTGAGTGTAGACCCATCATGTGTTTAATTAGGTGATCTAAATCCCCAGTTCCCCTAAGTTTTCATAAATGAATTCATATGCTTTCTACAGTAGATCAAAACTCACTCCCTTTGTTTTGATTATGCCCCTCTCGGTCTAGGAGCAATGAAATAGATTTTTGCAGAGATGAGAAAAGGCTGAATGCAGTGAGTTGCTTCTGATTTCAGAACAATGTTAAACTGCCAATCTCCAAAGGACCAAATTCTGACCTCAGCTGCTGTGGATTGCAACTCGTGCACCACCGCTGGCTCCCCTGGATTTACTCCTGCCTTTCACTGGTGTGCGTGAGAGCAGCTAGAGCCTTTCTGTGTTAGATGTGGCTCTGTTGGGGTGGTTTGTGCAGTTTAAAATGGCTGATGGCTGCTGGCTCACCATTCATCTCCTGTATCAGGCAATCCAGGATTCTGTGGCATTCTAGTCACGACATGTAACAGAACCCCAAAGACAGATTATGCAGTCACACCGATGAAAATTGATTACTAAGCACTCAATGAGTCATCTGCCTCAGGAAGTAACTACTTCAATCTATTATTGTCGATGTCCTGATGGGTCAACCAGGACGTGAAAAGGAATTTGCATTAAATTGATTTGAGTGTTTTTTTCTAGAAATAACATCACTCAATCAAAGGAAACATTCAGACAGAGCTAGGGAGAACTGACTGAATTTGATTTGGGAAGGCAAAGCAGCAAGGGATGAGCAGGCTGATTCAGATAAAAATATAAATGGGATTTAGAGCACCATAAATCTCACATTTCAGAATGAAGAGTTGGAACAATTCTTAACAATTTCTGCAATGCGGATCGTGCTGCACATTTTGAAAATCCTTTATTTGCTTATTGATCTGTGTGTGTACATATCTCTGTACGCACATCACCCAGCTATGTGAACAGTGTGTTTATGCAAATAGTGTGCTTAAATATGCACTCACCATAACCAGTTGCCAGCAGGTAGCAGAACAACATGGCCACTTTCCAATTCTCCCGGGTGACTTTGCTCTGCTGAGCTCATATGAAAACTGGAGAGTGGAATATTTCTCTTCAAATATTGTTTGCTTCTCAGAGCTGAAGACTTTCTGAGTGAGCAGCCCACCACTCAGTAGAATTCAATAAGGGATGAATCATAGTGAAATGTCACTTCCTTCTCATCAGTCTTAGTCTTAAAGTGATTCATCCTCTCTCTCTCATGCTTGTAGTATGGGGTGGGTGTTCTGGCACCTGAAATTGTAGTGAATTTCTGCTATCATGTTATTCCCAATAGGTTTGTATCTTCCAAGATGACTACTCATCATTTGAGGGTCCAATTAAAACTTCACACTTTAAAGAACTTCCTCCTTGCTGGATACATGATTTGTGAATTCTTCTCTTATTGATTTTTATGCAGTCTTTATATCAATTCCAATAATTTCTATCTGAGTAATGATTTTGTGATTTGGCCTAAGAAATTACCGGAAGATCTTTTCAAAAAAATGACTATTGACTTGATTTGTTTCAGTTTTTGGCTTTCCACTATGAGGCATTTATAAGGCTGTGATAGCTGAGGACCTATATAATTATAATTGTTTCAGAGAGTCAGGGCTCTTGGAAATGTCTCAGTCTGGAATCCCCAAAACTATGGGACTCACAATCATTGTCATAGTTGAAACTGGCTTTAATAAATGAGGCTTAACCCTGAAGCAAGGAGGAAAAGGACAGGGAAGGATGTTTGGAAAGGCATATGCTAATCCACAATTGAAACTGCACAAGAACCAGCTCAGTGTGCTGGATACTGGATGAGCAAAATCTGTCAGAGAATAGAGGAAGGACCACAATCACAGTTGCCTCTGAATAATCTATGAATATCATCTCCTTCTTTAGTGGATTTATGCTTATCCTTCCTCTGTCAGACAGGCCCAAAAAATGCAGAGAAACTGCCCAGTAAGGAAGGGAATTAGAGAGCTGCCGACTATTTCAATTCACTATTATTTGCTCAAAAGACCAAATTATATCACATTTCTCACTAGAAACCTGAAGAGGTTTTGAAAAGGATTGTACCCTTTGTATATGTTACATAACTAAATAGCAAGGTTTTCCTGTCTGAGTCATGATGTACATATATTGAATACATAGAAATATGCACTTTATTGAACAAAACCTATATTACTTTAGCAGTCAGGAGCCTACGAGGTAGCAAAAAGTGATTGTGCTGTTGCCAGATAAACCCTCCAGCAGTAATATTCACTTTTTTCTGACAAAATCAAAACATACCAATTGGAAAAAATGATGCCGTGATTACATGTATTGCTATTCAGTAAGAAAAAAGAAAGTGTACATTTAAATGCATTTTCTTCTGTTCTTGCTTTATTTCACTTATCATTGTTCTGGTAATAGAATAAATATGCTCTTGTCTCCCCCTTTCTGACTACAGGTGCTTATGTTCCTCCTTCAGGCAGTTAATTGGTTGATATTGATGAAGATGCAGTAATAGAATCTTTATATTTTCTTCTGATTTACAGATCTGTGTGATTAAGATTCAGTCCTGGGCACGTGCATGGGGAATTGGAGTTATGTGTTTTGACAACACTGTGAACATATCCAACAGTAATTAAGTATTTGGGGATAAATGGAAAGTCAGTGTCAAGCTGCTCGAAATATATGGTGGGCCAGAGATTACTGGGTAGTTCTGCAAAGATTAACATTGCTGCTATTAACTGCCATATCTGCATGACTTCATTTCCCCTAAACTATGACATGTTACATGAGCTGAAGTTCCTCTCTCTAATGGCGTATCCAAATAGCCAGTTCTGCAGTGTCTGTTAGTTATAAATAGTAGCCATTGACGGAAGATCCTAGAGAAGGCCTTGTAATTCCATTTTGTGCTAAGCGTTTTACCAGTTGGTAACTGGAGACAGTGTCTCTCTGGCATTGCCTCACATGTGTTAAAAACAGCCCGTGAGCCTAAGAGCCCAATCACTGTATGAGGTTAACAGGATAATAATCACTTCTGAAACCTTCACCTCCATGGAGTGAATTTGGGAAAACAGGAAAAGGAAATAGTAATGGTTCTTTCCTACGCTGGACAGCTCAAGAGTGCATCTGCATTAATGTTTCAGTTTGGCTCAGAAGAGGACTCTCCTGAGTGTCCCTGTTTATCACGCTTAGGTTTGCATTGGAGGACGGCCTTGGAGTGAACTCTGATTTCACTCCAATGAAACTGGACTGAAAAAATGATCTAGCAATGTACCTTATTCACTCCAACTGCTGACAAGCATTAAATCCACGGGACCAGCACAATTTATCCAAAGTAAATCTCCGAAACCTGTAGTGCAATGTTGAATCCCGGGAACAGCTGTTCCACTCCACAGAAGCGCTTCTGCTGGCCTGCAGTACCTGCTCACTGAGGGATCTCACG
Organism: Cnemophilus loriae; assembly: GCA_013397755.1. Lineage (NCBI taxonomy): Eukaryota > Metazoa > Chordata > Aves > Passeriformes > Corvidae > Cnemophilus > Cnemophilus loriae. The sequence goes on along the minus strand of VZTF01009088.1, from coordinate 961,003 downwards.
GGCTTGCACAGCAACTTATGTCCCAGTTCAGCACAAGAATTAAGTACATGTCTACTGTTAAGATTTTTTTTTTTGATGTACAGTGGTTGCTGGTTTAGGTTCCTGGCAAGAATTAAAACGTACAAGAGGCAAAATGAAAAATGCTTAAATTTTACCAGAGAATGATAAGGGATCAAGGCAGACAGTAATCTAAGACTGAGCACAAGCTCCAAGATGGAACATAGGCATTGATCTGTTCCTATAAATAACACAGATGAGAGGCCTGAAGTACCTTGAACATAACAGTAAAACTTTTAAATTATATCCCTGATCTCAAAAAAAGAAAAAAGAAAATCAAGAAAAAGGTCGATGAAGCTTCTTAATCCAAGAAGTAACATGATCAAAATGAATTTCAGGACAGCTAAGTCAAGCCAGAACATTACAAACAGCTTGAATCTGACAGACTGAAATGCAAGTAGGTCAAGCAGGAGGACAGAGGTACAGGGAAGGGACAGTCCTCACTGAGGACTTGGAATTTTGATTTTTCTGTATTTCCTGAGTTTAAAAAGTTGATAATCAAGATAAAGTTTGGTTTGTGGGAGAGTTTACAGCTAGTCAGTACCTCTGTAGAAGCATTGTCTTGCCACCTTTACACAAGAGTTCTGATACACCACAGGATCCTGTAAGAGCTACATGAGTAAGGGAAGGGCAGGCAGCTCTCTGCCCTCCTCAGCCAGAGATGGAAAATGAGATAACTTCCCGAAGCCGAGGAGGTTCACCTCGGCCACTGCAGCCCATGTGAGAAGCAATTGCAAACTGCCTTGAGTGCATGTGCTGAAGACCAGTCACCATCTGAAAAGTCTGCACTTGAGTAAGGCCAGAGTCTGGGGACAGCACGAAGGCAGCCAGAGCCTCTCTTTCCCCAAAACAGTATTTTTTTTCAAATCAGGCTCTAGTACCTCATTTACTCTGGAATTCCTTTAAGATTCTGTCCAGCTCATGCTTGTGGGAGCATAACTTAAATCACACCCCTCTGCCTGCACGCCCTTATTGTGGCTGGCACATCCCTTAATGCAATAGACTTCCTTAATGAAGGCAGCATGAAACATGCACAATAACAAATCTATCATGCAAGAGTTGATACTTCAAAATTATGCTCACTTGTATTTACAAGATTGAAGTTGCCCCCGGATAAGTGAAGATTGCTAGCTGGAGATTGGACTGATAAATCACAAGAATTAATATTTTTATTATGATTATTTTTAAAATAAGTAATTGGTTGGGAAAGCCTCTGGCTTCAAAGAAGGCAATTCTTCATTAAAAAATGGGCTAAAAGGGTTTTTATGGCATATTCTTGGTGGAAAATGCTATTTCCCAGTTATCTAGACTGAAACACAGCTGAACCCAACCAGAATAATCTCATGCACCATCTCTGCAGATCCTGTCCCACTGAAGGCTCATAATTCTATTAGTAGATCTAACAGGATAAGAGTCAAAGAAATTGAAAAAAAAGAGAAACTTGGTCAATATCAGAAGTGTTGGGACTGAATATATACAAATTCTTGCAGTTAGTTTTGATATGAAGGGTTTGATAATGTTTGAACAACAAATTACTCAAAGCAAATGAATTTATTGTTCCCTGACATAAACAATATAATTAGAAGAGCATAACCATGACTTTGTAATGGCAAGAGGATGAGCTGGGATAGGAAAGCTGGTCAATTTTAAATTATATAATTTGAAGCCAGCAAGCAGGGCTATGACTTTACATGATTCCTGAAATAAAACATTAGTTAGATTCTGTCATTAAGTGTGCACAGGTTCTGTCCAGACAAGTTAATAAAATCATCAGCTACCTGATGTCAGTAAGTGCATTGCATTTGTAAGCAGAAAAATAAAAAAAAAAAAGGAAAGCGGACTGGAGCTATAAAATAGGATGATACAAACTATCCTAAACTTGCTTGTCTCTGGCTTGTGTAAAAGTATGGTCAACCTTTATATAGCCCCGTACATTGTCCTTGATTTACTGGACCCCCTGGGAAACTGCCACCAGGGGCAGGGGAGCAGAACAGCGCTGTCACATCCTTAAGGAGGTTTTGCAGAGTGCCAGAACCCTCGATCCGCAGGGGTAAGGAATCGGGCAAGGAAGGCAAGCAGGCAGCACGGCTGAGCTGACACCTGCGTGGCAAACTGAAGGGCAGCGAGGAGGTGCACAGGCAGTGAGCAGACACGGATCCCGGGAAGTGCACAGGGAGGGAGATGAACTTCACAGGGGATGTAAGGAGTAACAGGAAGGGCTCCTGCCAGTGTGTCCGACAGAAAGGGAATGCCAGGGAAAGCACATGCCCCATCCTCTGCTCCATGAGAGACCTGGCAAATGGATAACAACGGATGAAGAGAAGGCTGAGACACTCAACAACTTTTGTGCCTTCACTGACAACCTCTCCCTGAACTTCTTGAGTGGATGGACCACAGGGCAGGGACAGGAGGAGTCCCTCGCACTGTGAGTGAAGATCAGGTTCATGAGCCCCTGAGGAACCTGAGCATACATCAGTCCGTGGGCCCTGATGAGAAGCACCCCAAAGTCCTGAGGGAATTGGCTGATGGAGTTGCCAAGCCACTCTCCACGATATTTGAAAAGTCGTGGTGGTCAGGTCAAGTCTCTGGTGACTGGAAAAAGAGAAATATTGCACCTCTTTAAAATGAGTAGAAAGAGCTACTGAGCCCTGTGCCTGGGAAGATCATGGAACAGATCCTTCTAGAAGCTGGGCTAAGGCACAGATCCCTTTACTTGGCAGAAGGTTTTAGAAGCCTAAGAACAAAACAAACACCTCATACCAAATGCTCAAATGCTCATTTGTATTTATTTTTTTTAGGACACTAGCAGCTCAAAAAACTAATGCAAATTATTAAGAAATTTTAGCTCAGTTCCAAATAGCTGAAGTTTTTCTTATCAATTTATATAATGCCTTTTCACAGATTAAACTTTTCTGAGTTTTTTTGCTATTATGGACCAAGTGACTGTCATTGTGCTTTTGGGTTTGTTTTTTTTCCCACTCCCACCTTAATGCTGAATTATCAGCTTCAATATTGTCTTACATGTTCAATTTTCTGTTTCAGTAGCTCACAGATTTATATATTTTTTTCAGTCCTCTTTCTCAAGGAGGGGGAATTCTGAAGTTCTAGGCAGGCTGGTTTTGCAGTTTTGTTCCCTAAGTTATGGGGAGGTTTATCCAATACCTCATTGTTATCTTTACAGAATTATATTTTTTTTAATGACTGACCTGAGGCTGATAACAGGTAATAATTGCCAAGTTACATGAAAAGAGACAGTTTAATCTGTTGGGGAGAGCATTCCAAATTCAACAGGTCACAGTAATCTGCTGTTTGTTCTTTCACAGAAAAAATGTGAAAAATATCTTGCTACTAAAGAATAGGTCTTCAAGGTCACTTTGTACTTGAGCAAGGAGGATAAAAAATGATAAATTACATGTCTTATTAGAGGTAATACAGTAGTGCTTGGTACTGGCTTGATTTTAGCGGATGTTTTTCCTATTAAAATCTAGAATATATGGCTCCAGTAAACATATGGAAGTAGTTAATTTACTCTCTTCATACAGAAAGAAATCTGTCAATAAGTCTCTAATGCATTCACTGCATTGTTTTAGAACAATCCCACAACTTTTTGGGAATACAGCTATTCTAGTAAATATTCTAGTAAGTAAACATTCACAGTAAATAAACATCTAGTATATCCTAGTAAATAAACAAATAACACAGGAATAATGGCCTTAATAGTACCACGATCATGGCAGAAAAGGCAATATTCATTTAACCTTTCATAATAATTTCCTTAAAGTGTATATAAACCTTTCTTACATTAAGTTTTCCCTAAAAATAGTCTTTTTTTGTGTTAAATGTCCTCTGAAATGTCTGCTTTTTACAGGTCTCTTCAGTAATATTCTGTTCTGGCAACCATAGTTTGTAAATAACGCTTTGCTAACACAGCTATAGAGGCAAGGAGCAGAAAGTGACTGGAGGGCTTGACCACGGCAAACTGCCCAAACAGCAAATACATTCAGTCATTTTAAAATTAAATTATTAGAATCTTCCATTGATAGCCTATAAAAAGAAAAAGTGACACAAAGTTCCTTAACTGAAACGTTTCTGTGGAATATTCATTCCACTTCAGTTATAAATAGATTGCCCTGTGGGTTTCAGAGCATACAGATGTCACTGTGTAGAAGAGAGCTGCAAGAGCTCTGAAACATAGGAAGAAATGAGGTGTTTGTAACACTCTTGAGACTTGTGGATACACAAAAGAAGACACTGACATGTAGGTTAAAAAAAAAAAAGGAATTAAAGCCAAACTTTTTTAACAGGATAGGCTTCTACTTGAAATACTAAATTTGCCTTAATGTGAAATAATGGGTATTTTTTCTGTGGTCTTATAATTTAAGGCTTTCTTATATAGTGCCTGTCTGCCTTGCAATATCTTCATGAGAAAAGCTCAAAGGAAGCAAGGCCAAACACAATATTGTCAAAGGAAGGGCTGGTATAGAGTAGCTAAACTGGAGGAGTGGTGATGATACTGTCACCACCCCCAGAATACCGGAAGAGATGAAAGCAGGGCTGAAGTGCCTGTCCTATTCTATTATCTTAACCATATCAGTAAAAATGGTTTACCTGCTATTTATGAGCTTGCAAGGCTACTTCTTGCAATGATTAATGGTAAGCAGCTGATTCCCTTTCCCTTCCAACCACTCATTAAGCATCTGAGCAGACGACAGTCAGTTTCTGCAAAGATGTGTCTGTTAATAGCCTCACAGCTTTCAGCCCTTCAGGCTTACAAATATTGCCTATGAGATGACGAGGTAATCTTAAAATGTAAGTACTGGTGTACGAGGGTTTGTTTTTATGAGGCTTCTGGCTGTACATCCAGCTTCCTTTCTCTGATTATGCAGGTTCAGAATCTTCAGAATTTTGTTCTGTGTGGAGGTACTCATGTCTTACTTTTGAACAGGAATGCTTGTAGTGTTCTCTAGGTAATTAACGAAAAGTCATTAATATATACGAATATCAGGAGTTCAGAATCTTGCTGTCGACATCTGCGTGGAGGTAACTGATACTGAGAATAAAATGTGGACATTATTTTCTCCTGTGATGTTGCTCTTAAAAGGAATTATTTTGCTGTTTACTGGTCTGAATTTGCCCAAATTTTGAAGGGATTGGTTTGCGCTGGCAAAATGTCAGGATGAAGTTAGTTTAGATGGGTAAAATAAATTAAAATCCTTTGAAGGCTGTACTTCTGCTAAATGATCTTAGTATGAATAAGGTGCTATGGCAGGTAATGCAACTTAATTAATAAAGCTAGGAAGCAAATTGGTCTTTCCTGGCTGATTTCTTGAATATGCTTTCATCTCCTTGATGCTTCAGGTCAGGTAGTTTATATCTATATGGAATTCAGAGAGATGCTTTCCATTTTGGTGAAAAAGGTGCTTTGTTGCAGTCAGAAGAGGCAGTGGGAAATGGAAATGTACCAGAGTAGTTAATCTGTCTCAGCAGATTTGTTCACGTAACATATGAGATTGTCAAATCCCCTGTCATCCTGTGGGCTAAAACACTTAATAGTTGAGTCTAGACCTATTAAGGTGACGGGGGAACTCTGGATTTCAGTGTGGTGGTACGAATCCTGAGGGGAGGGAGTATTTCTGGAGATGCCCAGAGGATATGTGAAACAAAGGAGTTGAATAAAGATATCAATATGTTGTTATCGAGCCTAAGTCCCTTAGCTTCTGTGTTCATTGAAACTTCACAGAAAAATCTCTTTTAGAGAAGCTCACGTTAACATTGTCTCCCTTGATACAGGCAGGGTGTCTCCACAGCCTGCAGCCTGGGGAGGCTATGGGAGGGAAGTGCGGCAGCAACGCTTTGCTCCCCTCTTGGTGGCTGTGCAGGTAATGGGCTTTTATCTGGCTTTGTGAGTGCCCATTGATCACCTCTAGCCACAAGGTAAATTTGCCAAAACAAAATTCAGACACAAACACTGCAGGTCAGTTGATTTTACTGTTTGTGGTATGGCTCTGATGAAACAAGAATAATTCACACTTTATCTGCACCCTTGCATTTTGATACAGCACTTTATTGTAGATCTTACTGCCTGGGTTTTCAGTAGCCAGTTGAAATTGAGACAGAATCTTTTTAGCTTTCGTGTGAGTGAAGAGCAAGAAATAGATGAGGACAAAAAACCTGAAAGTGGGCGAGTTATCACATGGTCCTGAGGATTTCTCTTCTCTGTTAGCAGTAACAAATATTTCATCAAGAGATATAATGCCTCTTCAGCAAATCCTGTCAAAAAGTTCTCACTTTAATTTCTTTGTTGGAATATAGACCAACTAAAGATTATATGCAGTGGCAACGTTAATGCATATGCCACGGGCAAAAATAGAGTCCAGGTTATGTTGGTATGTTTATGCATAGAGTGGACTGGGAAAATTGTTAGTCTTCTTTTCCACTTATATATTGAATATTCATTGTAAGCACAGAAAATATATATACTTTGATTGAAAATCAATTACTAAATTGCTGAATATTCCTGGCAAACCTTTAAAAAACCTATGGCTTCAAGGTTGTTGTTGCATTACTTTAAAAATAAACTTTTTTTTTTTTTAAATAGAGGAGAGATCCTCTTATTAAGATTTTCATGTCTAGAAGGGCTTTGAAACACATTGTAAATTAAATAAGTACAGTGTGATTAAAGTCCTCTGCTGTGGTATTCCTTCTGCAAGAAAAGCTTGAGATAAACAAATGAAATGTTGGAAAAGCATTGGTGAAAAAGGAATGCTGGAGCTATCTCTGCACTCGACTTCACAGAATGTGATATATTTCTCCTGAATTATTTGACAATCTCTGTGAAAGAGGATAATGGCATCTTTCATAGCTCTATATTTTTGTATTTGCTTTAATCTACTTTTGTTCTTCCAGAGCCTTTCAATATCCTTATTTTCTTGTGGGTTGTGGGATAACTCTGGACCACAGCGGTGTCCAGGGTGGGATTCCTGTGGTCAAAAGGAGCTGTCCAGATTCCATTTATAGTCAATAGGGTCATTAGGGGCATGAGTTTGCCTCACTTGGGAGAGGACGTGTAAAGTATGTGAGATGAATTGATCCTTTAAAAAGTGCAGATATGTCCAAGCTGAGCTGCAAAGAGCCCCTGTTCTGATTAGCTGAGCTGTCCATGCCGCACAGGTCGTGTCTAATGCTAAGTGAAACAAATCTTACCCTTGCTGGAGTGATAGCTCTGTTATCTCACTCTGGGAAGCTCTCTGAAAATGAACTTCAGCCTAATGTGGGTGGCCAGAACTGGCTTTCTAGGGTGTATTAAAGGGCAGGGATTTATTCCTGCCCTTTTCCTAGAATATGAATTTCACTCCTCTATCTTTTGGCTGGTGATTGCTACACCTGGAAAAGGTTAATCCATATAGTTTAAGATTATGTTAACTTTAAGAGTTTATTTTAAAACTTTGCAAAGAAATGAGAAGTATGGTGCTATAGTCACTTAGCAAGGCATTCTTGTTATCAAAAAAGGATGAGGTACCCTTCTATTTCATTTTGTATTCTGTCTTGCGTAGATTCTCAATTCTAATCCTCTCCATGAAAAATCAGATCTCTTAGGAAAAGTGATTATTTAATTTGTGCTTTTCCTTCACTGTGCTGCCATTCCCTTTAAAATGCTAAAGATTTAATGGCGTAAATTACTTAACTGATATTGTAAAAGAAGAATACGAAAAATATGAAATTGCAGTGGGATTTGGAGTTTTTGTTTTTCAAGAACTGGTTATAGATAATCTAAAAGTATGGTTGAACAATCTTCATTAGAGTCTCTCAGCAATCTGAACCTAGGCAACAGACTGTGATTTTTAAATTGTTTTCATCAGTTTAGGACTGTTAGTTGTTTTTAGCTCTTTTCTTTTGGCATCCATCTGTCAGTAACATTCTCCTTCTGGCTAGCCACAGCAAAGCACCATTATCATTTCATTATATGCTAGGACAGAGGGGAAACTTGAGTCTGTGGTACTTATTTTTAAGATATCCTTCAAATCCTTGGTGCTCCTGATAGCCCTCATGTCATATGTCAAACATATTTGTGTCTTGGGTACTGTAATAGAAGGATTAAGGAAGTGAAGGGGAGGAATTGAAGTTTTAACATAAATCATAATACTAATATAAATAAACATTGTTCAGGAGGAAAGATGAAGTTTTATCATGTATATCAAAGAGGAGATATTAGAAAATGAGGCAAGGAAATTAACTGTTGAGGAGAAATGGAAATTCTGGTTAATTGTTTATGGATACTTAGAACAGCCTGCTCTGATGAGCAGAAGGTAGCAAGGGATAGATACAGAGATTTCCATTAGGTGTCTTGGTGTCTTACAGTTCTAATGATCAAAAGAAGAGTAGCCAAAGGTGCTGGCAATGCTGTTGTGCAGCCATGTGGTTCATGAGCTCTCCACCGTTCTGCTGGAAAAGAATCCAGATGGCCCAATATCTGCTTGAAACATTTTGCAGTCAGTTTTCAGAATTTCAGGAATAAAGAATTAAAGACAGGCTCGTGGATTGCATTGTGGTGATTAAAGGGGAACAGGTGAAATGGCAAAAGTAAAAGGTGAGGTTCATGAAAAACTTTCTGAAATACTGGCATTTCTGACAGAGAAAAGGTGGAGAGAGATAAGAACAAATTTAAAATACTGGACTTAATAAAGGAATACTTAATAGCCTTGGGTTACTGATACAGATACTGTGTGAGAGCAAGAGAAAAGACTTCCAAGAACTGGCAGTTCCCAAGAGACTTTCTAGCAAGGCCACAGGCATTGGCTGTCCTTATGAGAAGGTCAGCTAAATCATGAACTCTTCGATGGCTTAAGCCACAAGTAGGAATTGTATAAAAAGTGGAAAGTAGGTCAAATGGCTAAGAATGACTGTCAAAGGGTACAAAAACTAAGTGAGGAAAATATGAGAAAGTTAAGACGAACCAATGACCCAGGAGCATAAAATACTGGAAGAAAACACTCTGCATGTCAGTAACAAGGAATCAGTTACTTTTCTGTTGGCAGGGAAGGCAGCAGACACTGCCCAGAAAGTTGAAATCTACTTTTTGCCTTGGTTTTCAGCAAAATGTGTTTTAAACTCATGATCAAAGCTGATATGAAAGAAGTCATGATCCTAACCTGATCTGCATGGCTTCTATCTAGTGGATATTTTAAAGATACTTAAGCTGGCAGACATCTTCTCTAGGGCATTTGGAGCACTGGCTAGAAAATCTTGGACCCATCTGTAGTCATGTGTGGAAACTTGGAGAGAGTGACTGAGGTTCCAGCAGCCACATGTAAAGTTCTAGAGCAGCTTTATGGAAAGCAAATGAAGGATCTTTTTCACACTATTGACAAGGATCTGCTTGGCTGCAGATATGGATGTTTATTTCACCTGCAGAAATTAATGGTTTTATTCCCCTTCCCCCTGCTCCATCCTTTCTGTGCTGGGCAGGATGATACACAGCAATGATCTTTGGAGAAACTTCTTGCCATATTCCCTGTCTTAAAAGATCATGTAATTACAGATTAGCATCAGCCAGAACGGGGCATGTTTAGAGTGTGTTTGGTATTTCTGGTGTTGGTAGCCTACTGTCTCAAAGTTGTTCTTCCTAACACCTCCTGTCACAGCGTTTTAAATCAGTAACAAAAATAATTTCATTTTTAGATTGAATTGTGCTTTTAAGGAGAGAATGTGGAGGCAAGAAGAATAAACATGTAGGAAAAATGAAGAGTTTTAGCCTAATCCTGGGAATAGGGAAAACTGGAGGTATTCAGATCTTTCAGCACCTTGGGACTCACCTATCTGTGACTGTTGGATTTTTTTGCTAGGAGGCTTTTAGCAGGTGAATGCTGCCAGTTTACATCAGCAGGCCGGGCATCCTTTTGTTCCTGTGAATGCAAAGGTTGTGGTATGTATATGGGTGTTGATGCGTAAAAGCTTCTATTCCTTTCAAAAACAAAACCCAGACTCATCCCCAAAACTGTCATATTTCATGTTTGTTTGGTTCTTTAGAATATTTTCATTATAAAATTCCCTCAAAGTATTCTGTTATCAAAATTAAATTGCATTTGATTGTCATCAGGTTAAGTCCTAAGGGAGAAACACCAGCTCAAAAGTACCCTGTTAAAGCACTGTAATGGGTCTATAATGTAGATCCTGCTGATTTTACCTACAATAACTCAAATTACTTCTTTTATTGTTCTATCTAGCAAATGTTTTATGTAAAAAATGTTGCCTTCATATTGCTTTTTTAATTTAATTTCTTTTTATCTCTTAACCCTTAAGAGCTCCTGCCCCATGAAGCATATTTTGCTCACAATCCCTTGACTGGCAGAGTGGTAAACACACATGTTTTTCCACTGGAGCCAGACCAACTTACATTTGTATATATCTATTGTCCATCTTTTTTCACTGGTGTAGCTGAAATACAGACAAATAGTGAATAAAACATTTTTTCTATAAGAGTGTCAGTGAAGACTTCAGAATTAAAATAGCATTCTTGGCAACTGTCTTTTCCAGAAAACTATTTTGAGAATGAGTTACCGAGTGATAATTAGATATTGAAATGCGCCCAGTTTCACATTTCAGTGCTCCTTTCCAATTAGAATGGCATTAGAGTGAAAGTGTAGCTATATAATTGTATGAAGAATAGATCCAATTTTCTCAATGTCACTGCAATATCACCTTTCAGTAGTAATGGTACTGAATGATTACACATATCATTTAGTAATAGTATTTTATCCATTTCACAGAGGGATCTTTTTTATTAAATCTTTTTTTAAGTGGACATGCGATCAGATTGTAAATGAGCATAAAGAGAAGAGGCCATGCTAGGTACAAATGTGTCAGTGCAAAAGGTGCTGCATTCTGAACTGCTGGCAGTGACACTGTGTTTGCTAACCTGCAGCATCTGCAGGCAGAGTGCACCTTAACTGGCTTTTTAATGGTCAAAAAAAGCAATTGCAAAAACCTCTTAGCCCACAAGTTAAGAAAGATCTTTACAATTTCTTTTTGGTCTGCTGTTGTATGTAACTTCAAAATGAATTCTCATACAGGTTTAGGAATAAATAGTGCCATTAGCCTTGCTGGCTAGCAGGCATTTTGTATTCATCCTTCCCTCTTGGTCTCTATCGTTCCATCTTCCTGTGGAGCAAAGCAGGCTGCAAAACGGATAATCCCTGTGAGGAGGCAGTGCTATGGAACTCAAATCAATCATGCCAAATGCTACTTGAAATATTTCTTATAGGTCATGATTGGAAATTTATCCAGCAATTTCCATTTAAATGGCAGCTGCTAGAAGCAGACTGTATAGAAATATCATGTTTAGGCTATAAGTTATGTCCCTTAGGACTCTGGGAAAGCATGGTCTCTTTGGTTTAACTCCATAAATATTAGACCAGAAGTGTATTGCATAGTTGAAGATACATTATCGACTTAATCGGAGGCACCCAAGCGGGTTAAATTTGATGCAATGTTTGTTTGGTGCTACTTCCAAGATCTGGACAGCCAGGGATGTTTTGCTGTAACAACTGCTGCAGGAGCACGTTGAGATTTAACTTTGTGCCTAAGCTTTTAGATAAGAGTTTTTCACGTTTCTGTGGTATTTATTTCTCTCTCTGGTCTCATCTTTTTCTCATGCCTTCCTTTTAAATGCGCAGATTTACGTGAGGCAGAAACAGTCTCTAATTACGTGTGTACTTGTTCCTGGAACTGCCATGACCCTTCTGAATATATTCCATCTCAGTGTTAATTCTTATTCTTCTGTTGGATCTCAAATGCCACTGAAATAAGCCAGGTGTGAAGGTTGCCCTGGCTAAACCCCAAATTTCTAAAATAATCCTTTGGCTAGTCCTGCATATGCTTTATTCATTTAAAAGTTCCCTAAAGTCATATCCTGTGTTATCAGTACAAAACAAATGGACCATTTCTGGTAGCATTTTGATAAACGAAATTTTAAATTAAAAAAAGGTTGTGTTCCAGTTTTAAGCGAGGACTTCAAAAAGTGGCTTTTGCCTGTGTCTGGTGGATTCTTTGAAAGGCCTAAGCATGCCTAATGGGTCTTCTGGTGGTTCAGTTCTAAAGATATCTCTAAATGATATGTCATTATTTTCTCTAATTACTATATGTAATAAACTAAGAGGATTCTGAAGGATGTTTTCAGAAAATAGTGGTCCTTAGTTTTTGAGAAGCTGAAATCATTAAAAGAAGATAATTCTTCGCTCTAGGGTGTAATGATATAACACCGACAATGAAATTAGGTGAAAAAAAAGAATGCTAAATTTTTTTATAAATTACTTTTCTAAAATCCAGGGAATTAAAATAAAATTGACACTCCATGCAGCTGCTGTTGATGCTTTACACAATAGCAGATTGAGAGCAAGAGATGTGTTGTCTAACCTGCACAGATTTTCTACCTTTTCTATTGTTGACTAGTGACGTGCTTTATCTATCTATCTGGTTTGGGTTTTCTTTGTTTTAATTGGGATCATTACAAAGAAAAATGTAATCTATCCAGCTGGAAATATCAGCAGGGTTCTGACATCATTAATGTTTTATTTGCTTATGATATTGAGAAACAAAACATTTTCCAAGAAGAGTGTACTCAGACTGTTATAAATTACGAAAGAAAATATTTTGATCATGGAAATGTTCCACCTTGGTGTCTAACTGAAACCTTGTGTATGATTGTGCCAAATTCCTATTAAATACCACGGAGTACGTACTTCAATTTTTATTCTTGTAGTCACTGAAAAATTCTAATGGAGCCCTCCTAGAGATTCCATTTATTTGTGGAAATAAATCTCCAGTTTGTTTTAGTCAGGGCAAGCCTGGTACTTCTTTGCCTCTTTGGAAATGCTGTGTCAGAAGCAAGGACTTCAGAGTGTGTCATTGTGTTTCTGCCAGAAGTAATTCTTGTACTTATCATTGTAGACATCCTTGAACTTAGCAGCAAAAAGGACAGATGGCCAGTGAAGGGGACTGACTGACTTGAACAAATTGAAACCTCTCAAGACTCTCTGTGTTGATTTGGTTTTTATTTTTATGGTCATATTTTCTGTCATTTGTGATGGAAATGAGGAACGCAAACCAGCCAGAATATAGTGATGTATCATGGGCCACCAGAGTAATGGAGTTTACAGTACATAAATTGTCCTTCGTGTAACAAGGGATTTTCCCAGATAAAGAATAGGTGTGGGTGTGTTATCGGGCTCTGCACACTGCTTTTGTTGTTTGCCAGAGTTAATACGGGCTCGGAAATTCTATTCATCAGCATTTCCCCCCAGTGGAGCCTGTCCAATATGCTTTACCTTAATGTATTCCAAACATCTGCATTCAAATAATTTATTCATAGGCTGAAATCTCTAATCCCAGTCTGAGGTGCAGAAATGTTTACTTGGTCACTTTTCCTCCGCTAATCTGGGACAGTGACAGGCAGGTCACACAGCGCCGTCCTTCCGCGTGCAACTTTGGGAACAATGCCTTGTTAGTCATTTGCTCAAAGAGCAGGTAGAGGCAGCAGTCTGCGTGGATGTATTGAGAATCAGCTAATGGACAGAAAGTACCTGCTCCGACACATTAATTCCCTTCCCTGTCAGGCTGCATCATTGTAGAGTGTGCATGATGGGAAGCAAGGTCCCATCGCACTATGGCACCTGCTGCTTTTCCATCTGCCGAGCGCAATAGCTCCTTTGATTGCCCATTTTTCAGCCTAATGACTTTATTCCTTTTCTTTTTGCAAAGTTTTTACATTTTTATTGTTATTTTGATAGGCATGGTTTGTAGAGTTTTTTTTAATTTCTTCTTCTCCAGTGGGCACTTGTAGCGTTGTTAAAAGAATAACTAACAAAATAATATTCCAAACCTGTGCCCACATTCTGCGTGCCCCAAGTGTTGTGTTTCATAATTTATTCTGATAAAGTTGTCATGGTGATAATGTCTCTTGAGAATGAAAGTGCCATGTGCCTGGCTGATTACAGGAAACAGCTCAGATGGTACATAAACTGGTAAATATTGAACCCATGGGCAATAACATTAGCTGCATTTTGTCCATTTATTTATTTATTCAATGTAGCTCTGGTCAGCTTGATTATGGAAAGAGTGTGACAATTCATATTTTACTTTCTGTACACTTAGATTTATGAGGATGGGAGACAGGCTTCTGCTGTGTTTTTGGTTTTCTGGTTTTTTAAATCCAGTGACATAAATGTTGGCGGAGATCCCTGAAATAGCCTTTGAATTCCGTCTAAAGCTGTTGATTTGGCTGGATTAGTCAAAGCACCAGATCATTAATACATATCGAACATCTGTCAGAAATAGAGCTTCCAATTAACAGATGTATCATCTGTAAATTGTAACTTCAGATTTTGTCTGAGAGAAGTGCTTTTGGGATTCCTGATAAATGCTGATTTTATTAATTTCAAATATGAAGATAAAAGACACACTTTTAGCTATGATTCTCTTCCTTCAAGAAGAAAACAGAATAATATGTTTTTCATTACAGACATTGATTACGATATTATCAAAGCATACTAGTGTACTCCTTGGAGCTCCTCTAGGAAAAATCTTTCAGTGGTGAGTTTTAAAATTACACACTCTGACAGGGAAATTTTAGATTATGATAAGCTTTTTTTTTCCTTTTTTTTTTTTGTGGGGGGTGTGTGCATTTGTTGTGTGGTGTAGTCTTCAAACTGCATTTGAGAAATGCCAGGGAATAGCCTGCAATTTTTATATAAATGTGAACTATGAGTTACTGAAATATTTCAGTCCTTTGTGTATTTTTCCATGATACTTTGGTTTATTTCTGTTAAGTGATATAGAAAGGCATCAACTACATTTAAGTGTATGGGTTTTGTGGGTTTTGTGCAGTCTGCTGCACCTGACTTCCACTGAAGTTTTGAAAACTATTTCCCACTTCTAATTGTACATAGAGAATTTCTGAAATATTACTAAAGCACTTAGTGAAAGAGCTTTGCATAGCGCCCTTTAAACACCTTGGGAAGAACCTCTCCTTACAGACAGAAATGTAAGGCCTGACACGTATATTTGAATGATGTATGTAAACGTTCTGATCAGCACAGTTTTAAACAAGATCCACAACTTACCCAAACCAAGATGGGATTGTGCAGGGACATGGAACTGGTTGAAGATTCCCCTGAGCAGATGGGAAGTGGTATTAGAGGAGTGTTTTAACCAGTGTGGTGTGCAGGAGCCAAGAAGAGGACTGCTGGCCAAATGCAGAGGAGCTGGTGGCCTCGCAGGAGGTGGGCAGCAGCTTCTGAGCAGCCTGTTCACCACGGCAGGGAGGTGCAGGGAGCGTGGGGCACTCAGGGACATGGCTGACGTGGGACCAGGCCTGGGCCTGCACTTGCTTTTTGTGTGTGTTCAACAAAACAGAGCACAACAACAGTGTTTCCAGGTAATTGCTGGCCAGCAGGGCAGCACAGGGATGCCACAGATGTGGCACTGGAGTCTTTCAAGGTCATGCCAGTATGAACACAAACTGCAGTATCGTGTGATGGCCATCCCGGAGGCAGTGGCTCCCTCTTTCTAGTAGATCCTGAATTTCTAGGAAGGGTCTAGATTGAGACCTTTCTGCAATTTTCATTAATAAGGACCCCTCTCCTAGTAAGCAATAACTTATTTATTAATATAGGATTGGTACCAGGGGTCCTCTCCCAGTCATGGTTGGAGCATGTATCTTTTTAGTGTGTCTTCTTGCCCAAGGGGCCTGCTGACAAGAGAGGGGTCTGGAATGCACAAAGCCAGCTGATCACTGTGATTTGCATCTCTGTGCCCAGTTTGGCTTACACAGACTGGGTGTCCTGGGCTCTACCCACCTGCTTCTCCGTGGCTGAGTGACCGAGATGTCACAGCAATCACAGCACTGAGGCGTTCGGCAGCGCCTGCAGGATCACGAACCTGATGCCGAGCAGGACGTGCCTGCCCTTGAACAGAAACACCCCTGCTGTGCTCAGGGCTTGCAGCAACTCGGAGCTTGAGGAGACACATTTGCTGTGACACGACAGGTGGTGCCAGGCAGGCACATGCTCCCCATCCAGCGCCCTATCCTCGAGTGCTCTCGCTCAGCTGCTGCACGATTCCCATAAATTCAGAGAGGAGCCAGCTCCTTACTACTGTTATCAGAGTTCTGAAACCCTGTTCTGGGGAGGGCTGCTGCTATACAGCACAGATGTATCACACAACTAGCGCAGAGTGCCTTATGTATGACTACATAGTTCAAATGCAAATTCTTTGGAACACTGTGGCAGGATTATATTGCAGATTTATGTGAGAAGATAATGAAGAGAGGAGGAGCAAGGAACTGAATTTAGGAAATAGAAGGCTTCTATAGTAGATGTGAAATGTGACTTCATAATAGGAATGTGAGGCTTGACCTTAAAAACTCTCTCTGCTACCCATGTTTCCCTTTGTTTCTCATGTGGGTCTGAGAGGGTTCGCTTCTTAACCACCAGTTCTGGCACTGGAACACATACTTGGAACAGGCAATTTCCCACCCCCCCTTTACTGTGCAGAGCCAGGTTTTATAGGCCTCTCATATCCTCCAATGTTGTCTGTTTCCCACATCTCATTCCTTGCAGAGCCAGGAGACTCACCTGACTGAACACTTCAAATGCAAATTTCTAATCCCTAATCTAAAGAAAAAATCTTCAATTTGGTGCATCATCACGGGAGGACCTGGGTATCACAGTTGCAAGCTACACCTCTGTCATGGAATGCAGAGCTTCCCACCTCTGCTGCTGGGACCCTGAAGGGCTGACAGACCCTCAGGCCTCTTGTTGTTTCCCAGATTTCCTACTATACAGGCATGGGAGCATGGGAGGCTCAGTTTAACAATCTCTTAATTCCTCTTGCAAAAATTCACCATCATTCTGCCAGGACCGAGGGTGAAAGACAGTTCAGGATCCTGATTACAACTTTGTTTATGTTTTGCTTAAATTAATACATTTCCCTTTTTTAAACCAAACTATTGGCTTCCAATGGATCATTCACTTCTTGATCTATGACATAGCTATGAATGTCTCCCTAGAAATCTGGCATTTCTATTTTGAAGCTACCCATTTTTCAACAGTCCTCTCCTATCATTGGTCAGGTCAGTAAACCTTTCATGAATGACAAGGTTTTTCATACATTTGGAATTTAAACAAATCCTCTCATATTTTAACGTTCAAGGGAAGTCACGTCTTCTGCCCTCCCGAGATGTCAGTCCCAAACTCCCAGTGGAGTAGGATTTTTCAGTAGGGCTATTATTTCACCTATGTCTGTGCAAGAACAAATTGATTCACAACCCTGAGCTACTGTACAAGAGGGGAAAATTAACTGCTTCTGCAAGTCATGAAATTGTTATAAAAAAGCCCCCCAAAAACGGAAACTTATTATAAAGTCAGTGTGAAAAGATTCAGTCCCTGACACTTCTCTGTTTCTTGTGAGAACTTGCAGTATATTTAGCTCTTTGACAAGGCTATGCATTACACCTAAAAAGAAAGGGGAAGGAATCACTCCACACTGCAGACAAAGCCTGGAATTATCTTTAATAGGTGAAAGACAGCTGTGACCCCAGCTCAGTGCTGTGATGGAGAGCTGCTGGTGTGACAGCTCCTTTCTGCACTCTCAGATACAATGAGACAGATGGAAGCAGGGTGTCATTCTCCTACTTCCCATTCTGCAGGAATCAGAGAGAGATTCAAACTTGGTAAAAGCAGAGTGAGACGCTTTCAACGTACTTTCAACTTGCAGCTTTTGAAAGGCTCGACTTTCTATGTTATCTGAACACCATTGACAGGAAAACGAGAAAAGGGGGGAAAGCTGATACATTTCTTCCTACAAATGATTCAGAATGCTGGAGTTCACATATTTTTATTTCTCGTGCTCAGCTGAAAGTTTGAGGATAGCTCTGTACACAGTTTTTCCACAGAGAAAAGGAGGAAGGGGAGTAGTCACTGAAAATCCAGAAGATATATGAAGTAAAAATATAGCAAATCCTCTTTCAGCCTTTATTTCAGTGGCCCTTTATTTTGTTTCTAATGTAACCCCTTCCCACCTCTCCCAACCTTTAAATGCATCCTGCTGAAAGTCCTAACCAAGAACTACGATCAGCAGAACAGAGATGCCAAACAGGCTGGTCAAGCAAACAGCCCAGCTGCCAAAACACACCATCTGGATTTTTAAAGAGCTGTGGCAGTGTTCACAACTTTTATAAGAGCTCTGGTAACAGTCTAATTACAAAGCCATGAAATCAGTTTGGAACCAGTTATTATTTAAGGATCTGTAGATTTTAAAATCAATGAAAGTTTGATCAGTTTGAAAGTAAAGTCAGAAACTTTTGAGGGTTTAAATTTATTTTTAAGCAAAAATTAAAGTAAATGGCCCTCAACTGATGTGTATGTGACGATAGAATCAACGAATCATGGACAGTGCTTAGTTACACACCACATATTTAGTTCAAGTGAAAACCTCTCCTGTGGACTGATTTATGAGCTGAGGTTTTAGCCCTCTGTAGTTTAAACCTTTTGGTCTTGAAGCTCTTACTTGGTTGTTAGAATCAATCCAGTTGGTGTTGTAGACTTGCACACAGTGTTCCCAGCAAGTTTCTAGGAGATTTTGAAACCCAGAGCAGATGTCCCCTTCCTCTAATAAGACATTTTGATTTTAAGTGGTCATAGCAACAAAATGCCCTCCTTGGCCTTTTTGAAGAATACCCTGATAGGAAAAGCATTTTAATTAAGAAAATATACTAATTAGCTACCACCTGAAGTGAAGATAGGAGTTTCACTTCATTAGCAAGGCTGGGTGTGTTGGAGAAACTCACCTGGCAACAAGGGGACTCATTTTTCAGGCTATTTTCAATATTTCTCTTCCTGCAGGGAGAAAGCAATCTTAATTAAAACCTGTGAAAAGCAGGGCATTTTTAGCTGTTAATTTACAGAAGTTTGAATAAGTCAAAAGAGGAAAAGGCACCTTTTGGCAAATAGTGCATATAGATGGCTGCCAGCAAGCCTGCACTTAGCAACTGGAGCTTTTTCACAAGCCCGAGGGAGGCTGTTGTACTGCTGGAACTGCAGGGTCCTTCTGAGCTGAAGCCAGAGTTCATGAGTGTGTGTCCCCTGACCCAGACAGGGCCTTTAAACCCTTCCATCCTGTACAATTTGCACTGCAGACTATTTGTGTGCCTGTCAGAAATAATCTGTGCAGCTAAACCCAGAACTACATGGTCCCATGTGCAGCCTGTGCGTGCATCTCAGGCCTTTTCTGCCTAATTCCAGCAACCTTCTGCCTTTGCCCCCAGCTTTTTTGTTGTTGTTGTTTATTTCCAGCTATTTTCACATATTCATGAAAGATGGAGGAAGAAAAGAAGTTTGTTTTCAGTATTTAATGCTTGATTTGTGGCCTTTGCTCTCTCAGTGTCTCGTACTGACACGCACACCCAGCCTGGGGCAGGGCTCAAGCACGCACCATTCAGCCATCCTGCCTCCGCGGAGCTCCAGTGCACTGTGAGCTCATTCGGGGCGATTCTTTCCTCTCAATAGCTCCATTTGGTGCCCGCTTCCACATCAGCTTGAATTTTTTCACGTGTGTGGGTTTCAACAATTTGTGTTCGTGGGATTTCTCTGCCTCCCCCTCTTTGTCAATTAGAAGTACTCGGTTGTCCTTGCCGGCCAAATGAGCCCATTCCGGTGCGTGATGGGGGTTTTTTGGTCCAAAGTCACCGTGTTTTGACAAGACTTGCTGCTGGATTAGAAGGCCTGGCAGCATTTCAGGGGCTCGTTAAGAAGCCTGATTGAAAATTTGCACTTTGTTAATGCTGAATTGGGGGATGGTCTTTAAGCGGTGACTTCCTGTTGCAGATAATGAGGGTCACACAGACAAGTGTAGATGCTGAAGGTGGGCATTTAATGGAAGATTTCTGAACTGACAAGACAGGAGCTTTCTGGAGGAGCTCAGGAACAGCCAGGTCAGGTGGCCTTGATTTGAGTCCATTACAAGCTTGGTGAACCTCAAGATCTGACTGCAGGAGAACCAGAATTCCCCCGGGTTCCACCCTACTTAAATTAATTGCAAATCTTCTAAATTAATTATTTTCTAATAGGATATAGTGATGTTGTCATTGATGTACATCTAACACAATCCTTTCCTTTTCCTCTTTTCATCAGTATTACTTTCAGAATTGGCAGCAATTTAGATGTCTGGAGAAAATATAAATAAGAACATCCTTATTATGTGGGTGACAACTGAGTCAGATTATTTTTGCAATGCTATTTATAGTAAAGCTCTTCTCCTTAAAATTGTTCAATTAACGTAAATACTTCAAACTGCTGGTCTGATATATTATCTCTATTTAAAGAAGGAAAACAGGATTTTTTTTTGAAGCATCAGTCAAATTAAGCCAGATGCATAGGCACTGCAGAAAAAACAGTGATGACATTTCTTTGTGCCTTGTGGGTTCTGTCATCAACAAATATCTGCTAGAGCCAAGCAGTGTGGCACTTTGGCCTCTAGCCAGTCAACCCACAATACTTTAAAATCAAGCACAGAATACACTTAGTAATAGCATACAGCAACTTCTTCATGGTTCCTACTGAAGGTGCTTACATGATATTTATTGTAAATGCCAAATCTGACTAGGTTGTAGAGTCCTTTTTGCTTCCAGAAGTGTGTTGGTGCTTAAACTTCACCATTGTTCTGTATTTGAGGCTGATGTAAAGATATTTTACTATACATTCATCTCCATTTGTAGCACAGTCGTTGTGAGGAGTCCTCTGAGGGATCCAATATTTGATGTTGTTAACATCCAAGTTGTCCTTCTCTTTAAGGTACCTCAGAGCAGGTGGTAAGTGAGCAGGCTTTCTCCATTCTCCTCCGTTCCTGAAGGATGATTCCATGCACACGTGCTTTTCCTTCTTCAGAGACAGCACTGCCTGCTGCTGCCTGTCTCTCTCTCAGCTGGGATCAGCCCTGCAGTTTAGATGTGATCCTCAGGAGTTGTTGTTCTCTGGTGGGATATGCCAAACCCACAGGGATGAGTGCACGCGTGTCACGGGCAGCTGGGGCCGCTGGGTGTCCGAGCAGCCCCATCCCAAGCTGCTCCATAGGCACGAGCACTTTAGAAGTCCTTGCAAGATCAGGATAACGTTCCCTGTGACATCCTAGGAACTCCCCAAAGCATTCACAACAACTCAAGCACTTTGGAATGATACATGTCGATGGTTCTTGGGAGAGCAGAGTCTGTCCTTGGCAGAGCAGGCGAGTGCTGTGCTGCTTTCTTCCTTCAGAGGAAGTTATGTGCATCCCCATTGCTTCCCAGGAATAAATAACAATTTTGAATAATTACCTAAGTATTATAGACAGGGTTGGCTGGGTGATACACTGTGCCCTTAAATCAGCTGTTTTTACTTACCAGGCAATTGAAATCCTTTACAGGCATAAAATACAAAGCCTGTTTGAAATAAGCAAGTCACTGAATTTGCTTGGTCTCCACATGAGTAATTTTGTTTCACTGAAAATAATACAGCTTTGCTGGAAGCTCATGTTGGAATTTAGGAGAATATTAGCATAAATGGTTTGAAAAATATCCCTGCTCTAACCTTATTTCTTCTCTCTGTTCTTGCCATTTCCATATCTTAGCATAAACCCATATGAGCACAATTTTTCAGTATTTTAAGTGAAGCAAGGTTTATGAGGCAGGTTAATATATTTTATTTGCCTAACTGATATAGTTAGGGAAGATCAGACAGACTTTTTTTGGCATACAGTTCCTCAGATCATTGGAGATGGTCTTGAGCTCCTGAAATCTTGTTTGTTTTCTTCTAAATATGTCAGTCTAATAAAAAGATATTAAATCTCCCTACGTATTTCTTTGTTTAGATCCTTGGACTCTAACAACATTATCATTTTAATACATCATAATTGTATATGAATAATACATTCTAGACAAATTATCCTCAGTTTTCTTGTAGAACATATTGTCTGGAAGGCAGAGACAGTGCAAACTAACCTAATTTATTTTGCCTCTGTGGAAAAGCCATGCTATATGTGCTAGGTAGATTCTTACCCTAATTTTTTTCTATAGCTAACAACCAGCCTATTTCCCCTATCTGTGAGAGTCTTCAGAACTTCAATAAAATTTAAGTATCCATTCAGAAATACCCTAGCTGGGGGTGCCTCGTGATTCTCCAGTTGTCCCTAACCATAAGATTTTTATCTCATAAGATTTTGTCATATTGTGTGTGTCACGAACCAAACCCCTGTCCACAATCAGCAAAGAAGGGTTAAAGCTGCAGGTGGCATTGTTTCCAAATGCATTTTTGTTCAGACTGTTCTTAAAGTTTCAATGAATGATTGTGAACTACAGCCAAAGAGAGCATGCAGCAAGATTCCAAGTGTCCAGGGCTTCTCAGCTAAAAGGTGCCCAGAGGCAAACTTCACTGACAGAGAGCTGTGGCTTAGGGCCTGAGAACCATGACTTGGGGTAAAGCAGAAGCTACTGCATGTTTCCATTGCTAAGAGCAAATTCCAAGACATGAGTTAGTAAGCAGTGTTACTAAACTCATAACTGGACTGTCATTATAAAGCCATTATATATTAAAAAAATAGGTGCACATACATCTTTAAAGTAAACTTTTCCTCTTGTTGCACACCCATGGTGTAAGCAAAGTGGAATTAATTCTGTAGGAAGCTGAGAACTACCTCATCTGAAAGGGGTAGCACCTGATTTACCACCTGAAACTGGCCATTGCTGGCGACATCTGTTTGAGAGGACGCAGGTGAAGGTGTTTGTAGGGGAGCAGGGGTGGAGGGGCCACTGCTGCTGGGCGGAAAGGAGCTCCAGATCCTGGCTCAGATCCGAGCTGCCGGAGACAGGAGTGCCCACCCAGCTGCGTGCCAGGGCTATCAGCAGAGATGGCTGAAGTGTCTCTGTCTTACCTGGATGTGCCAGCCATGCCCTTCCCCTCCAGCAGTAGTGCTGTGGTGCTTTACCTGGGTAAGGTGAGGTTTGTAGGGACAAGGGGTGTAATTCATTGATTGAGATTGCCTTGGCAGCTGCTCCCTTGTACTTTACATTGCCTTCCTTCCTACAGCTTCCTAGCTTGGAAGCTCCTAATGGGGGGGAAAAAAAATGGAATGGAGTGTGACAGCACACTAGCAAACAGGAAAGAAAGTAATTTTTGCCGTAATACCTGCAGTTATTGAAAGATTTAGATGAAAATCATCCTCCAGTTCCATATTTCCCTAGTTTCAGAGGATTTATTGTTATTTCCAATGACTCTTCTGCCCCCACAAAGAGAAAAAAAAGGTAGTCAGAAAGTAGAACTCTTGTTCTGAACAGGAAAGTGAAAGAAAAACTGTGTAGTGCAAAAACTGAAATTTTGTTTGGGAATAAATTCAAATGATACTTTCATTCAGGCATAGCAAAAAGTCTAAACAAAGTCAAACAATACTGTCTGATTCAACTTCTAAAACTGCATTCAGTTACAAGAAGTTATAATCATAGTGTTTCAATCCTGTATTAGTAATCATAACCCACAAAATATTTTAATATTCTTTAAATATCAGACAACTGAACTTCTCGTAATGAAAAGTTTCAGTGATTTGCCAATATGAGTCATGAAAAAACCTTCTACCATTCCAAAATTCTTTAATTTACTCTCTTGTGGAAGATCTTTCTCTCTAGAATTCTATCTACCTCTATCTGCAATGTAATGGACTTCTGGCTCCAAATATGTTTACAGTATGTGCCAGGGAAGTGCTCTGAGAGATATTTGGTTGGTGGTTTTTTGCATCTCTGAGGTCTGGGTACATCCAGTTTAAAGCCTGGATGATACTGAAAACTTATGGGCTGATTTTCATATCATTTTGCATTCAGTGGATTGTACTGGTTAGATATTAGTTTGGTTTGGTTTGGTTTTGGTTTTGACTCAGTCTGGTTTGAGATTAGATCTCTGCATTTAAGATGCCCACTGCATGCTCAGTGGTTAGGATGCATGTGAGCTTCTAGGAAAATCAAACCCTAATCCAGCAAGATGTGTAAGGATTTTTATAATTTTAAACACATGAGGAATTCAGTTAAATTCTTAGTGTTCTTCCTATGGTCCAAGACATGGGGGCATTTAGAATTAAATCCAAGACCTTCAAGGAATAGAGAAAATGCACTGATAATGTTGAACTTTGAAACAAGGCTTTTACCCGATTTTTACGATGTTTTACCCGATTTTATCCATTTCATTCTGCCATTTTCCCTGTTTGCAAGATATTTGCTAAGGTTTTTTTGAAGGTATATACTGAAGGCTATTAGTTTTATCATCACTACTCATATAAGTTCAAGGATTTCTGTCCTGGTGTCACCACACTGACCTTTCCTCTGGTCACAGAAATGCTCTCATCATGAAGTCTAAGTGTGGTGTCAATAAAGAGACTTGGTAGTTTTTTGTCTAAACAATGCTTAGATCATTGACTGTTGTTAGATGGGACCATTTGAAAAGATACTACTCTTTTAGGGTGACTACTAAATTAAAACTCTTATAGAGAGATGCATAAATACACTTCTGTGTATTTGTCCAAGTCTTTTTGTGATGGCAGGTGAAGGCAGAGTGAGCACCCCTCTCAGTGAGAGGGATTTGGTGTGTGGTGCGTGAGCCCAGCCTGCATCTTCCTCTCATCGCCTCAAACTTGCCATGATAATTTTTCTATTTCCTTATACCTAAACCTCAAAGAAATAATGTGGCCATCCTGAGGACAGAGAAAGTGTCAATAAAATAAATACAGTTATGACAGATACTGTATCAAAATTCAGGATGCCGGATAACTACTAATCAGCTAGCTGCTAACTGTGTGGGAACTCCAGGACTTTATGCATCCTTTGAGGCAGAAAACAGGCTTTTCTTAAATTCAAAAAGGTTCAACTGATTGGACTGATTACTGTAAGTAGAGTGATGTCATTGGGACAGGTTTTAAATGGACAGTGCCTCCTTAAATTCTATAGGAGAGTATTTACAGGTTTGTAAGAACTGACGGTGCTGTACAATCATTTTATTTGGTGACTGGCTGTATTAATTTCGTGACTCAGGTAGATGGTGATTCAGCTCAGGGTCACTGTTAATCTAATGATTTTTATTGACTCCATTTCAATTTTGACCTTTACTTGTTTCATCTAATTTAATTTTAGTAAAAGTTTACAGTAGAGACTGTAGCAATATATTGGATATTAAGTTCTCTCCTTTTTCAGCTTTTAAAAAAGCCTGTGAAAACCAGACAGAACCAGTTATTATTCCAACACAGCAGCTTGAATGAAAACTTCGAGGATCTAAACAAATGAGGCAAGGAATCTGATGGCCACTTGGATTATTGCCAGAGGATATATAACTTGGTATAACTGGGTTATCAGACTAGAGACTTTCTGTCCAAATCCAGTGTGGTAGAAAATGCCTTCTGTGGCCACAGAGCTAAATCAGAAGTGCTTAGGCTGTTATGAATTTATGGGAGGTTTGGAAGGATGTAAATCAGGTTTGCAAAACTTATTTCCAACTGTAATTACTCCATAAAACCGAGGGAGACAGTATTGCACCTAGGCAACAGTGCCAAACTAACAGGGCAGAATAAACACGCGAAAGAGAATGACACATAGGAGATAAGTAGGAATAATTTGTTTGCAGACTTTGTTTCATGATTCTGTAACACATTTATCGTGGAAAAAGCAGAGGGATTTCAAAGCAGCAGTTCTGGGCACTCCTCCAGAATTAAGTGCAGCTGTTTATGCCTTAAAGTCAATTATTTTTCTTGTTTGTGCTCTAATCATTCATTATTTGTAGATGCCGCAGAACAATTCATGAAGCGCTGACAGAACAAACATTATTCCCCACAGAGTTTTTTTAAAATATTTATTGTATGCTTAAAGTTTGTATGAGGTAGTTCTATGAACTCAGCACTACTGAAAGTGGAGAGGGTAGCAATGTGTGAATTTAAAGCCTTTTAGCACTATTAAAAATCAAAGCCTTATTTATTTTTAAAATCACTAGGTTAATGTTTTCCCTTTTCTTCTGGCACATGTTACTGTTGTGATAAATCTATCAACTATGGGCTGAGTCAGTAGGAATCTGTGGCATTGTGAGCCATGACAAGTTAATATTTCAAAGAAGGATTTATTTCTGTCACTGTAATTGTACAAATACCTTTGTCCATCTGATGCTCACTTGCCTGCCACTGGATCTTCACCTTGAGGATTTCAGGAGTGGGTTAATTATTAATAGAGGGTGGATATGATCCTTGGCTACAATGAAATAATGCTCACAGCAATCACTATGGTTTTTAATTTAGTATTGTGAGCTTTGAGTAGCCTGAGTAAAAGCCCAAGACATCCACATTTTTAAGAGCATTAATCCCAGAAAGCTGTGTTAGGCTTGTTGCCTGAAATACATAAAAAAATGGCTCAGGTAGGTCCCTGTGGGTCCACCCCGTTCAATAGAATGTACCAGAAAAAAAATGGATGCCACTTGATGACCAGTCTGTACCACAGCAGCACCTCTGTCTTCAGTAATTAGAGCAGGGTGTCTGTAACTGGGATATTGAGCTCTCCTTGTAGGACCTTGTAGGGCTGGCTGGCTGAATGATGCAAAGCATGAAAGCCCTGTTTTGTTTCCTGCTGCCTCTACTTCTGTAAAAGCAGAGAGAAACAGGGGGAATAAACAGTCTGGTTACGTTGTGGCTCTTAAAATTTACAGCTCTTTGTACTAGAAGAGAGAAGAAATTCACAGACACAAGGGCCAGAGCCTCTAGTGGGACAGGAACAGCTTTGCACTGTGCAAGAAATGAAAAGAGGAGAGGATGGTACAAGAATAAAATAGAAAAAATCATGGGGAGAGGAAGGAAATATGTCCAGTAACAGAGAAGTGTATAAGAGAACAAGGGGGACAGCAGGGAAAGATCTACAGAATACCTGTTTTCTACTTGACTGCCTGTGTTTTGGGTACAGACTGCTTTCATGCAGTAAGGCCCTGGCATTTAGAAATAGAGTTCAATAGGGCTTAAAGGCAGCTCATATTTGAAAAGCTTTAGTATGAACCCAGTCCTTCTTTCCTATTCCAATTTTGATTGCTCCAAATGAGAGACTGATCTAGCTTTTCATTTGGGCATGAGACAAGCAGAAATTTTTTACTAGAGTAATCAGTTCATCAGTAGCACTGAGGGAACCTAATTCAACTTCTGTTTTTCAATGTAAATCAGGGAAGATGCAGATGAAACGAAATGAGTGTGAGAGAGGAACAAGAGCCTGGCCTCTCTGTCCTTGAAGAGGCAAAGAGTGAGAGTGGCCTTGCCCTTACAACTCTGCCACTGCCTAAACCCAAGTGACTTCCCTGTAAGAGAAAGAGAGTTGCTGGCCATATCTGGGTTTTTGGTTTGGCTCTTCTTTTGGTGTTTTAGTCTCCTGAATCTGTTTTTAAGGGAAGGCTGGTGTTTGCTTTTGAAAGGGGTAGCAAAAGGCTAAACTCTTTGCAAAGAACAGTGTGCTGAGGCACACCATGACTGACTCAGGATAGGTAGCTCTGCTTCTCAATGCAAACTGTGCCAGATCTTGGTCCTTTAGGCTCTGCTGCACAATGTGATATCTAGGACACATATCCAAGGTGCTTTATTTTGTATCTCTTACTATTAAAGTAGATAATGTACCAAAATGATAAACAAAGGGAGATTGCATGTTTTGTGGAGTATTATTCTGTTAGCAACCAGCACGTTCAGCTTTGAAAATAAGCTCTTCATACGGATAGCTACTGCCCCTGGGAATTTTCTTGTAGTTGAAACTGGCTTACTTTTTTATTGATTAAAATGTTGTTTAAGGCATTTTGGAAAGATGAGTATTCAGAGGACAGTTTAATAATTTAACCACCCAGCTTAGTCATCTCTATCCCTCACAAATTCCGAAAAAGAAATACCCATAGAATACAAGTCTGAGAAATGTCATTACAGCATTGGCTTATATGAATTGCTTGATGCAGCAATGTCAGTCTGAGGATGACTGATTGCTCTGTAGACAAGTGTTTTCATGACTGAAATAAAGAGATGCTGGGGGCTGTAGCACCTGCAAAGTGATGGGTGGATTGAGGACTTAGATGCCAGCCTGAGTCTGGTACATGCCCAGGGATCATAAATGATCCTGCCATGTAAAGTGAAGTATTAAAGTAGCACTGAACCTTTTCACCATGGACAGGATACCATTTATTGTAATAATTCTCATTAAAAATGTGTTCCTACTTTTCACCCACTATGAACATTTATGTGGGTGTAAAAATACAGCAAATTAACACCCAATGAAATGTAATTCAGAGCAGGGTCTGTGGGGAGGGCAGTGCTGCTGCCTGCTCTCTACCCATAGCATAGAGCTAAATTTGAATCCTGTTTTGATCCCGTGCCTATGAACCTATCACCTTTCATAAGTACTAGTTTCATCTAGAAGTAACTGCTTTTGAGGAAAAAACAAAAAAGAAAATGATCCCACCAAAAAAAGCCACTATCAATTCATCCAACTTGGTGATTGGTTGAGATAGTAGCCATGTTCATCAAGCACAAATACTGATTTTGTTTTCTGACAAGTTAAAAGCACAGAGACCATGGATAAATCTGTTAATGCTTTAGTTTCAAATAAAGTATAATCCAAATAACTTCCATGAATCAAATTCTGGCCTCAGTCCACTCAAACTGGAGATACTCAGCGATCTAAGGAGGGTGATTACAGGTATATGCTAGTGTGAGGGGAGATTCTGGCCAGGTACATCTGGAGAACTATAAAAAAAAAGTATCAAAGGGATTTGAATCATGTTCAGCACATAATTCAGTGTTTAGGTAAGCCCATCCAATAGTTTCTCTACATACTCTTAAGGTTCCAAGCACAAAAGATAAGGCACAGAATGCCAATTTTACCTCTGAATTTCTCTGATTTGGCTGCCAGGTGTCATAATGACCTGAACATCATTTAGGCTGAAAAGAGGGAAGTTTTGTGTATGTTAGTCTCTTGCGGCATTATATCATGCTTTAGATACAACGTTCTAGATGTGAAGCAATTTATCTATTTTTATAGAGGTGGTAACATTAATTTTAATGTTAGCCTTTGGTATGACATAGACTTTGTCTTCATTATTCTGAAATATTGTTGGAAACCCCCCCCCACAAATCCATTTATGTTTTCAATTTGCTTTGAACTATTTTTCAACAACTCAGGTCAAGACCTAATTTCTACAGCAATCTTCAATGTATTTTATTGTTCACCAGTGGCTTGTCCTTGTGATTAAGGAATCCATCAGGAAAAGTCTCTTTTTATTCTTTCTGTAACATCTCTTCCCAATGTCTAACTTGCAGTATTTTTATTTTTTTTCTTCAGTATGGGATCTGAAATAAAATTTGAGGATGAAAAATGGATGCTTTACTTCAGAAATCGGTAAGTTCATCTCAACTACCTCCTTGGTAATTTGGCATTTTGTTACACAACACGATATTTCAATCTTATGCATGTGCAAAAACTCATTCAAGTGTTTGCAATACAGTGTCTGCTGGAGTTCTAATAAGGCACTACTGTTTGTTTTCAAGCCTAAGAATCCTGCCAAAACTAGTCAAGCTGGCAAACATCCAAGTGACCTGATTCACAAATTCATCTGTTCACAAATACACTTATTTAAAGAAATACTTTTATATATATACACATGTATTTATGTCTGCATATGCACATGTGCATGTCTCAAACACAGAAGCCAATCAGTTTCTTGAGGCTTAAAACGGGATATCTCTGATATATGGAGTGGACTACGTGCTAATTTCCACTCTCTTGATACCATCATACCCATTCCATCCAAGGAAATCTCACTGCAAGGTAATTATACAGGAATCAGCCTTTACAGACCAACTGCTGGCTTGTTTGATGATGTGAGCAAGCAGGAGTGTCTTTACACTGGTGCCCCAGCCTGGGTAATTATGATGCCAAAAGTTTTTTTCATGGGCTAAGACGCAGCACAAAGAGCTCAGGGAATTTATTTAGGGGTTAGTTACTTTTGGTAGTAGCAGCAGTTCAGGAATTCAGGAACCGTAATTACTCGTTAAAGCAATTAATGTATTTTGGACCCTACTCAGAAGGTTGTTAAATCCTTGTGGGAAAAGGCATGCCAGTTTTGGGGAAGGTGGTAGGCAAAGCAAGGAGGAAGCTGCGCCACACACAGCCAGAAACAAGGCCCAGCGTTGCCTTAGGAACGATGGCACAGCCTGAGACACCAGAGACATTCGTCATCACCCTCTCTTTTCCAGGCTCCAGGAGGTTTTGTATGTTTGTTACTTCATGGTGTCAGAATCAGTTTTAGCAGTCTTTTTCCCTTCCCTCTCGTTTGGAGCTCTTGTTACCCAGGCACTCTCCAGCTGACTTCCAGCACTTGCATATCTCGGAGGGCCCGTGTTTCACTCAGTGCTCCCAGGCTGATTCCTTCTCAAAATTGCGTATAATGCAAAGGCTTGGTACCAGCACAGCACTTATCAAGGTTAAGATGAAAAATCCCTTCTTGGGATTTCTCTGAGAATACACCAGGTGGTGCCACGGATGTTTGCTGAGACAGTGTGTAATTACTTTTCTTGTTCTGCCAGAAAAGCTTAAAAAGGCCACATGAGCTCTACTTTATCACTTGCCCCCCTCTTTTCACTCATGCTGCCTGTGACTCACTTGGACACTGTTCTGGAAATGCCTCTGTGCTCAGTGGATGTGACCCCAATTACTCCTTCTTGTTTTTTCTCCTTTTCTTTCCCTCCCCAAATGCTGCTGGATTGTCCTCTTTACATTTATGTTATGACTAAGAGAAATAACCCCCTGGCCTTCCCAAAAACTCGATTCGTGAATCTGCAATCTGCCATCTGATATTGAACATTTTGAGCCATATGGAACTGCTCTGTATCCTGTTGTCTGCTAATAGAACTGAGTGGACAAGATTAAAAATAGATCTGCCTTTTAAAGCAACAATAGTTTAATTTTAAATGAAAAAGTAGTTTCCATTGATTCTGCCCTTATCGTGCTGGAGCCTTCTGATTCTGTACATGTCTAAATTAATGCAGGCAAAAGGCTCTTGTGAATAGTAATGTGTTTTCCACAGTTGCTCCTTGTCTAGCTCATCTTTGGTTGTCATTATCATCTTGTAGGGTCCCTGTCCAGCCTGCCATTGTCCCTCTCCTCTGCAGTGAAATGTGAAATTGCAGTCTTCTGCACCAGGGGTGTGAGTGACTTGTGCTGAAGCAAGCACTGGAGTGTGTAATGGCAATGGCCATGGAAAGGGAGCCCCAGCAAATCTCCCTATGCAGGAGCCATGGGAGAAGGTCATTGCAGAGCTGATACTGGGAGTGAAGTTACAATTTCTGTGTAAGAAATATTTTGTCAGACTCAAGACTGCAGCTGACAGTTCCCTTTTTGAAGTTCTTCACTGGGTGGGGTGAAGGTCATGTTCCTGTCACTGATCACTCCTTGACTGATGATCTAAATATCAATGATATATATTTCACGGTGTACTTCTGTGCATCCAGCTGAGTAGCTATGACTTCCTCTAACGCAAATGTCATCCATAACAGACTCGCCATATGCAGAATTATTTTAGGCTAGAATTACATCTAATTTCAAAGGTATCCAGTAAGTGCTGGTTTTGGTTAGCTTATTTAAATGGTATAAGTTTCTAAATTGTTTGTAAGAAAGGTATTTAAGTTTCAAGATCAGTTAAAGCTTCTGATAAATAGCACTCTGATAGCAAGAAAGATTTGAAAAGACAATTGGGCAAAGGGCTATTCTCTCAGCATTTGGTCACAAATGTTTAAGGACATTCTCCTATTTCTATCACTTTCTGGAACTTTCTATCTTTTCAAAGTGTTTCAGTTTGGAGGAGAAAAACAACAACAAAACGACCAACCTCAAACCCTGCTTTTGACTCTGCATTTCCTGTTTTAAAGACGACAATGGTGCTCAGCAAGTTGAGTTCCCTGTAAAACTTTTCAGAAAGACTTTTTGTATGGTGTGAAAACAGCTGCGTAGTGTTTTTTCCTAGTCTTTTCTCTTTGACTCGATTTTAAAACCTGTTTTCCTTGTGTTATTTACCCTTTCTCTGATTCTTTCCCAGCATTCTCTTCCAAATAGAACTCAAACCAAGGATATTTACTTAGAAATCAAACCTTCAAATTCACAGACTCACAGAGGCTTTTAGCTTTAGTTTAAATGAGCTCACACATCCCTAACAAGAAATATTTTGTACTGGCACGTAAGCCTCATGCACTATTCAGCTTGATGATGAGGACTAAAATAAAGTTTTAAAGTTTTATAAAACCAGCCCCGTAACCAGGACAGGATTCAGCAACACTCAGGATAGGGAGCAGCTGGAGCCACTGGGTGCTGCAGTAAACAGTGTAAAAGAATGAGTCTTAGCGTGTCATTGAATCCATCCATAGCTGTAAAAATACAAGCATAAAAGCACGTTGGCAGAAGAGAAGGAAAGGAGGTATTTATGTGCTCAGAATTACATGTGTCTGTACTGTGTGAGGCACAGAGGAGGTGTTTGTACTGCATTGCTGGCACCGTATATTTTCCCAGGTATATCTGCTCACTTGGCTGACAGCACAGTGTTAAATCCAGGAGTGGTGTTGGGAAGGGGGAGCTGATAACTCACGGACAGTGAAAAAGAAAGAAGTAGCTCTGAGGGTGATACCAGTGTCCTTGGAATAAACTGCAGGTGAGATGATAGTGTTTGAATGTCATGCTTGATGAAAACAGATACAATATTCACTACATACTTTAACGTGAAATACAGAAGCTTGTTTAGAGAAGAAGAACTGAATTTTTTGTCTCCTATGCTGCAAGTATCCCTCTCAGATCACACAACAAACTAGTTCTTCAAGGAGCATTCCTTTTTCAGCATAAGTCTTGGAGCTCGCCTGTCTCCAGGCAATCTTGGTCAGTTAGGAAATAACAGGCACCGATCTCTGGGACAGATCTGTTCATATGGAGCAGAAGACTGAGTTCAAAAGAGCACTATGGCATGAAACTCCCTTGCCAAGGTGAGCTGTGCTGCTGCAGGCCGTGCTGCACGGCGTGGAATGAGTGTCTCACATTCCCTCCCATGCCCCAGGGATACAGTGGAGTGGCAGCCAGGTCTGTAGCACTTAGAGACCTGGAGTGTTCAGCAGGGCCGGGGAGCCGAGGCAGCGGCTTCTGCAGAGTATGTGTGACAGCGATGCCCTTTCCTCAATTTGGGCAGAAGGTGCCAGGGCCAGGCCGTTCAGAGGGATGTGGGAAGTACTTGTTCACAGATTCTGTGCTTGTTTGCACAATAATGTGCCTGTTTCAGAAGGGTTTTTTGAATTGCTGAATGAGTTTCTAGTCCCAGCCAGTTGACTTCTCTCTGTTAGCATGGTATAACGAAGTGAGGTACAACAGCTTCATCCAGAGAGAGATCAAATTAATGGGACATGCCACCTGGGATTGCATAAGGGAAAATGGGAAGCTAGTGATGCTTTAACTACAGGAGGCTGCTAAAAAACCCAAGTAGAGGCCTCTAACGTGAAAGGAGCACAGTGTGAAGGACCTCAGGTGCAGCACCCCCTCAGTCCTTGCACACAGATGCTGTGTGTGCTCCCAGTAGCACATCACCGCTGCTCGTACACAAGAAGGGACTCTGGAACTGGGACCTTTTATGGCTCATCACAGGAAATGTGACTCAGAGATACTGCTGCAGTTATGCAGACACATAGTTTTTTCTTTTGTGAGTTTTCTTATCAGCTGGTATGATCTCATTTTGGTATTTTTAGTGGAGTCTCTGCTCGCAGGGCCAAGGGAGGAAAGAAGAAAACCTTCCTGTTGCACATACATTGGCATATAGATAAAGTCCCACGTTCTTCAATCAGATTTTTAAAATTGGAATTTAGCTGCTGCTGTAGTTTAGCCTCAGGCTGGTAATTTGGCACTTGATTTCAGTCACTGGGGTTCCTAATTGGAAAATGTACAGAACAGAAAAGAGTCAGGAGGGAAGGGGGAGGGGTGGAAATGGATCACATTTATACCAAATAACCAAGTCCCCCAGCACAAAAATTCAACCAAACTTTAAATATCCATTTATTCCCCTGAAGAGAGTAGAAGAGAAACAAAGTTATTAGGCTCAGATGACAATGTCTCTAGAAAAGCATAAAATCTAATAACACTGACTTTCCATCCAACCTCTCACACACATATCAGAGGAAAACGTCCCTTGCTAAATACAAAGAAAGTTCAGTTGGGCAGGGTTATTTATTTTCTTTTTAACGCTGCCATTCCCACATATATGAGTATGCTTGTTCTATCTGTCCACATATCTAGGTGGATGATACATCACTAGTATAATTCACATAATTCACAGAGGCTCAGCACAAAAACTAAAGAATTTTCTCAATTTTGGCCCAGTTTTCAAAGCCGAAAATGAGCCACACCAGGTCTACCTACAAACTTTTTCTCTTGATGTGTGTGGAAGTCAGAAGGCTCTAAACTTCTTTGGATGTTGTTAGAAGGCTGCAAGGTTTCCTTGCAGCCTGTGAAAGCTGTCTTGTGGAATAATACGCCCTTAGGAGCCCAGCATTGTGTGAACAGGACTTCTGAGATGCAAGGAGTGAGGGCAGTCCTGCATCAGTGGCCTCTCACATTGTGCCCTTCAGGTGAGAAGCTTCTGTGTGGGCTGCGTAATGGGCTGCAGGCAGCATCTCTGGAGACCTGCTTTGTTGCTGGTGATATTCCGGCCCCGAATTCCTCATCTTTCCAAAGTGATGAAGCTGTTGCTGTGGTGCACGTGCAGCATCTCTGTGGGTGCATATGTATAGATGATATCCTGCATCTGCTTTAGCGGGGGGGAGGGAATTGGTCCCACAGTATTCACCAGTGTAGGTTTAATAGAATATGTTAGTATTCTATTAATAGTGTAGTAAATCAGATTTTCATAATATACTGTTGTGAGCAGGTGCCTCTAAAACCCAAGTCTGTTGTGGTTTTTGTTGTATGTGTAAGTTTACTTAGAAACTTGTATTAATTGAAAGGAATGCTTTTACTTAACCAGGAGTTATTGACCACTTTGCAAAAATGTGTACTCTACTAAGCTTAAATTACGTAATTGTTCAAGAAGGACTAGTACCTCTTGTGGCATCTTCAGTTAGAGGAAAGAGATTGTTGCATTAATCACGACTTCTGAGGATGCTGATAAAGATAATTCTTTTCTAATGTATTGATATAACTCTCAATTGTTTCATATTAAACTGAGAAAACGGGAAGAGTTAGAAGATGGTACATGTTTTAATAGAAGCAATAATTCTACTTGAAAGCTCTTCTGGATGCTCTGCTGGGGAAATGAAACCAATAGATCTCATTTTACAGAATGTAGCTGTATAGGAAGAAAAGGTCATAATCCTGGGCCTAATACTGTTACTGATTTAAAGCTGATGCTAGTATTTTTCAATTTATTTTATGAATTTAAAATGGGGTCAAACATATAAATGTAATAATCATGGCAAACTACAAGAGATTTGTTTGGATCATATTCCATAAGCTTATTAGCCAGCGTGACTCAGCTGCTTTCTGGTGTCCTCTGGTCTCCCAGTTTGCACCAGGTGTAGGTCCAGCTCACAATATTTCTTTCCTGCTGCTGATTACTTTGTGCTGATGGGCCGTTAGCTGTTATGGGTACTCAGCTGTCTAACGCACGCTGCATTCTGACCCGGAACCCTTGCTAAGTGAGTAGTAACAAGTAACTGCCTTTGAATGTTCGTGAGCTAAACATCGTGGGTCAGCTCCTCATTTAGTGCAAGGCACCTTTAGATCCGTGGCGTTATAAAGAGCCTTATTGTGGGTATAAAACAACCCGGTTTTTTTGAGGGACGGCGCCACGTGATTTCTCATAGCGCTTTTGTTTGCCATAAGCACTTTGCAGCCTGAGCCCCTTCTCCTTTCTCTGTCTCCTTTTGGGAAGTGTGAGTGGTAAAATCTCAGAGCAGGCCTGTGGCTGGTGCCTCTGAGGCTCGGAGCAGAGTGATCCCTGCCAAGGCTCATTAGCGCTGCCTGTCAGGAGGAACTGCGTCATCAGGTTGTCATTGTTGCTACAAGATCTGCACCCCTTTGAGCGCCGTGCCAGCTAGCCAGGGTGTTTAATAAATAATACATTACTGGTTAAACTGCTAGTTGAGGAGATGCTTACAGCTTTTAATTAGTGTCTTCCATTACTCTTCTCCTAATTAAAAAGGAGTCCAGAGCTTGATAACAATTTATAGAACACAAGAACTGAAAATACTATAAAACCTTCAAATTATCTTTATTTTCATGCAATTAAAATTCTGTCCAGCTTATATAATTTGAAGTTGTAGGTAAGTAAAATCATCACAACCAGTACCTGGCATGTTTTTGACTGACAATACCCTACACTCTGATTTTTGAAGATTTCTCTATTCTCATTGTTAGAGCGACACACTGTAGAGAACAATCTGAAAGGTGTGTTAATAGGGTTAATATACCTGGTGCGGTGCATGTAATTTTTTAAAGAAATCCTCTCCACTATCTGTGGAGCAGTGCTGTTGCATACCTTTCTCCAGTTATAAGGCAGTGTTGTCTAATTGTTTTCCATGAGAACAGAACTCAAGAACTCTCGACTTAAGATCCCTTGTCTATTCCTAGTCCATTTCGTGTCCTGGGAAAAAAACAGTCACTTCAGTTTTACCTCAGAAAAAGTAATAACTAATTAGCCCAATTCAAGAGGCTTTGCAAAAATTGCTGTGCTCTGTAAAAAAAAAAATTGCTAGAAAATAGAAGTAGTAAATGTTCTATAGTAGTATCTGCAACAGTGCTATATGCTTAGGTAGGGGGGAAAAAAAAGAATAATCAGACCTTGTGATTCCTAATAACTGAGAAAGAGATTAATTTTTAAATTTTTTTTTAATATTCCTACATTTTTCTTTTGGACCACTTTCTCCCCCCATTCCATTTACGCTCTACAGACATTTACATTATTCTGTAGGTATACCACCTACTTTCCCAAGGATTCTAGGAACCTCTTGTTGAAAAAAAAATATTGTGCTGCCACTACATTTTCTGTATCTCTTTCTGTGACTGAACAGAGGACTTTATTCTTCTGGAATATTAGTCTACTTCATTTCATAAGCATGAAAATGAATATTTGCAAAGGTCAAGTTACAGTATATGGCAGGAAAAACATGCCAAAAACAATTAAAATTACTAGGGCTGCATAAGAAAGTCACACACAGCACATATTGCTCACAGGTGCTCCATGTGAAGTCCAATCCAATAAATGTCAGTCCAGTCATTTACACTAGGGGAGTGCCAGTCATGTAAAAAGAAACAGAAGAACAGATGCTTTATGAGAAACAAACCCAATACAAATAAACTCAAAACTGATTATAAAAAAAAATCACACTAAACAAGTATTAAAACGCATGCGAACTACATTTGGGATTCTGTGAATGTTTTGTCTACAGTTGGGACTCAGTGAATGGTTTGTAAAGCAAGAGGCAAATAATTTTTAGTGTTTTCAAAGTCTTTTGAAGCCTCTCCTTTGCAGTTCTGTTTATGTTTTTAATTTTAGTTTAATTGCACTGGCTTTCTCTCCATGTTGTTTAAACTTTGGTTTGCAAAAGGCCAAAATGTCCACAAAAGTGTGGTAAAGTTTAAGAATTTAACCTGGGGAGGGCGAGGTGTTTGTTTTTGCTAAAGTGCTGAGGAGTAAAGATTTGACTTTATCATGCATTCTGAAAAGCTTACACACCCATGACTTTTTGGGAAGTAGGGCTGGCTTTAAAATCTGCTAAAAAAAGCAAGTTCTGTGGGCTTAGTGTTTATTGTGAACGTTTTTGTGGTTAAAGCAATTCTCACTGACAAGAGAGAGCCAGGTTCATCTCTGCCCACGCTCACCTCTGCCCTCGGCAAGTGCTGCCCGTGTGTGCTGCAGTCAGAGCTGGAGGATCCAACACAGGCTGAGAACTGCTCGAGTACGAGGCTGTTACATCCTGCTCGAGTGGGAGAGTTTGTAACTGTTAGATAAATGTTTATGGAGTCACTTCTTTTTCTTTTTTTTTCTTCCTCCCTTCTTTTCTTTCTTTTCTTTTAAATTGATGTGCTGCTTCCTGTAAGCCAAAGATCTCATAGGAGGCTATGGATTTTGCTCTGGTGACATTTTCAGTAGTGCAATTTAATGCAAGGCACATGGACATAGGCACCTCAATGGGTCCAGTCTACAATGCTGCTGCCACTTCTGGCCTGCTGAGATTTCTGAAAAACTAGAATCAGATGCAGCTGAGCTGAACAAATTTTTAAAGGAAGGTCAGATGTGGATTTTATTTTTTTTTTTATTATATCCAAAATAAATATAGGAGCCCTAAAGATTCTGAAATATGTAGACCTCAAGCTTGAAATTTTATACTCATAAAGACTACTGCAGAGTAAGCAGCAGTAAAACTCACCAGATAAATTGTCTCAACTCTGACCAAAGAGACCACCCTTCTGGAGAA
This sequence comes from Cnemophilus loriae, assembly GCA_013397755.1. NCBI lineage: Eukaryota > Metazoa > Chordata > Aves > Passeriformes > Corvidae > Cnemophilus > Cnemophilus loriae. The sequence continues at coordinate 922,396 of VZTF01009088.1, read as the reverse complement.
AAAACTGACTTGTGTTCCCAACTCATTTAATCCCCTGCTTTTCTGCTGAAAGGGTCGACAAGGGACTCATTCTCACTAGCAACTGGGCTGAAGCCACACATTCATTTCATATATGCCACAAACAGGTCTGTGGTACTAATGATTTTCAGACTCTATGAACTGGAGTTGGATCTGACCCTGTGACCTGGAGGTTAAAGGCTCCAAATCCAATTACCGAACCCCAGAAATACCAAGTCACTTTTGCTTAACCATTACACCAGCACTGATGAAAGCTGTAGTGAGCTATTGTACTCAGCCAGGTAGACCAGCACCATGCGGGCGAGTTGCTAGGAGATGTCCCTTTCAGACAGCATAATTCATTTCTTCTCCTTTTCCAGACAGAGGATTCATCTTTCTTCAGAAAGGAAGTGTCGAGCAGTTGAGAAGGTTCCTGTGAACATAAAATCTACCAGTCCCATCCTTGGCACTGTGCTTATGTTAAGTATTTGAAAATAGTGGGTGATTCCCAAGAGAGAGAGTGACGACTGCACATCGTTTATTCATGGCCTCTCTACAGCTGACATTTGATGTTCAGGATTCAGGCCTAGCAGCTGGCCCATGCCACCTCTTGCCAGTCATCTTCTTGCTGGTGCTGCTGTGCTGTCACCACTGAGAGTGACACACAGGGGAACGGTGGCTGACAAAATGTAAATGCACAGGGCAGGGACAGGAACAGTTCTGCTTCTGGCTCGTCCCTGGTGCCCTTCGTCCTTGTTCATGTGGCTCTGTGATGGCAAAGGCCCATTTTATGGGCAAGGAAGACTTCAGTTGTAGGCAAGTTCTGTGACAGTAGAGGGCAAGGAGATGTTTGGCTGGAACTAGTTTGACTCACAGTTTGGTAATAGCAAAGAGAGTTAAATGGGGAAAATTAAGAGAAACAAAGCAACGCAGGAAAAAGCAGAAGCTTAACAATAGCAGAACCAGTGAACTGAAATATTACTTTGATCTGTCTGACGGAGATGCCAGGAAGAACTGGGGTTCAGTCATACTTTATACATAGTTAGGGCTTTTCTTGAGGATCTCCTATAGACCTGTTATGTTACTATAATTTTTTGAGGGTTTTGGAGATAGACTGAAGTCCTATCAAATTAAGTAATAATGTTGACCGTTGTCATTGTGAGGTGATATTGTGCAAAATCAGGCTAAAGAGCCCAGTACTGGGTGCAATCCTTCAAAAGAGGCCTCATCAGTGCCAAGCAGAGAGAAAGGATCTCCTCCCTTGGCTTCCCTCTGTGCTTTTCCAAAAGCAGCCAGGATATGTTGCAAACTTGCTGGGGGTGTGCTCTGCAGGTCACTGATGAAGTTGTTAGACAATATTGATCTCTGTGAGTCTTGTTTCCAGCTGAACTTTCTTTAGCTGATCACTAGCATCCGGCCTGGCCATTCAGCCAGTTTTCACTTGAACTCACAGCACACTGGAGTTGGAGAGGAATTGGACAAGGGACTATTGGCTCATATTATCTCAGAGTAGAAGGTATTCAGAATGAAAAAACATTTTCTTTTTTCTCCAGGGAAGTTTCTTTCTTTCTTTCATCTTTCAGATGAGCTCCCCAGAAGACTATGAAAACAAGAAATACTAAATTTTTGAACTCTGAGAAATGTCTAAGAAATTACATTCCATGATTGTTGAGCACATTCTCTTTGCTGAGATACAATGTAAATATCAGTAATTGTACTGCTATAAGTAGTACTGTGTTCAGTTTTGTTTCATAAAATAATTTTAGTCTCTGTGGACATAGGAAAAAGTTTGTGTGTTTACAATCAAATATTTTACTGTGTTCAAGTCTTTGGAGTTGATGCTGTCCTTTATAGGCATTACTTCCCTTCATGTTCTCTATGATTGCATAGACCAGAACAGAGAATCATGGAATTGTTTAGGCTGGAAAATACCTTTAAAGTCATTGAATCCAACCATTAAGCGAGCACTGCCAAGTCCACCAGTAAATAATGTCCCCAGGTGCCACATCTACAGGTCTTTGAACTACCTCATGTTCCCAGGAGCTGAGCAAGGGCTCTCATAGCAGAAAAATTGCAACAAGTGAATGAAGCACTTGTCAGAACAGAGTGCTGTGTGATAGGAAGCACTGTTGTGAGCCAGTTAAAGTAAACACTTCTGAAATAAACTGCCACAACTGAGGAATTTCATAGTGAATATTACACATAAAATAACCTATTCTTACTTGATTTCTTGTGTTTTAAATAATAGCATGCTGTCTTTTGAAAGGCTCTTTGCTAAACAAACTAGAAAACAAAGCTTGATCTTCTATTAATAATTTCCTGGTAAAAACCAGGACTAAATGCCCATTTGCAGAAGAGAAAGGGATGAATTTCATAGATGGTGTATATTTTACACTAGGATAGATTTCAAATGAAGAAATGAAAAAAACCCAATATATTTGGTTTATAGAGCTACATGAGGGTGGAGTCTAGAATGGGAGGTGAACTTATCTGGTCTTGGTTTCTTGTTTTGGGGGTTTAATGTTAGATACATCCTAGAGACTTCTGGGGATTAAAAAAAAATTGAATTTTTGTGATGAAGGATTTTATGGCATTTCTGAATTATGAAATGTTCTCAACCATTGCTGCAAGCTCAGGCAAGCTTAACATCACTTCCTCAGCATGATTGGCTATTTCATTATGCAATAGAAAGCAGTGGAATTTGCTTAAGATTTAAAAAGAAAACTTCATATGCAAGGGGCAATTTGTGAGGATTTAAATGTCTCTAAAGGAAAGATTTGAACGTGTATAGGAAAATATAGGCACATTTTCTCTTTTACCATTTGTAACTTTTCATGTATACACTGTAAATCTCCAGAGGAATATGCGCAGGATTTCATTCCAGAGAGGTGTACACTGTAGGTTAGTATTTTAGCTTTTGCCCATGAGAAAAAGTGGAAAGAACACTATTGCCTTCAAAAGGAATTGTGCTGCATTAATGACTTTAGTGTTCTTTCAAATACTGGTGCAAACAGTGAAAATAGAAAATTGTATGTATTTTTTTGGTGTGTTCTCTCTAGACTGTAATGTAAAAATAAGTCAATGGTACCGATGTTTAAATTTTCATCACCGTGTGCCAGCTCGTGTGTCTGTCTCCACTGTAATTTGCATGTTGTGGGGCAGTCTCAGTACCCAAGGCAGGTTTAATGGGCAAACTGTTCCTGAGATCCAGTGGATCTTTTGGGCTGCACTGTGTCTGCCCAGGCCACATCCAATGCATCCTGCTGGGCTTACAAGCACCAAGTACAACTATAACACGTAGAGAGGGTAGAGGAGTCCCAGTCAGTACCACAGCCTCAAGGTTGCTCTAATTTATACCAGGTGGACAGGCAAATACACAACCTGTGTGGAGCAGGGAAGTACAGGGTTAGCCTAAGGTCATCCTTGTGCTCTTTCTCCTTTCTATCGCTTCCATTTCTGTGCTGGAAGATGCTCGACTCTGTTATTAGCAACCTCTGTACTTTGCTTTTACAACATGGAGACAAATCCACATTTGAATACCAAATTTCATACAGTTGGACTGAAAAGTCAAAACGTTCTCCTCTGGCATGTAGACTGCAGACTGAAAAACACAAATGCAACCCAGTCTTTCTCTCTTCTCCTCCCCTCGTGTTAGGATACTGAGACAGAGTGTCTGAGCCCTGCTGGTGATAAGCTCTAAGCTCCTGAGCATGAGTCAGGGGGTCACTGCTGTGCTTTGTCATAGAGTCACACTGATGAACAATTAAAAAATCTTCTTTCATGCCCAGAACTTTAAACACGTAACAGGCTTACACATAGCAAGATCACAGTAAAATCTCCGCCCCTTGAGTGTGAAATACCACCACTGGTTAGGTTAGCAATCCCAAACACAGGCATTTGAGAGTCTAAACCAGGAAAGACCTGTGGGGTTTGATTAGATGCACACAGAGAAAGTGATGACCGGAGCTGGAAACCAGGATGGTTTAAATGTCTGCCAGCGTGGGATCCTTCTGCAGGTGCTCGGTGATGCCAGTCCCCTGGGTAGGGCAGGTGGCACCTGCAGGTGCAGCTTTTAGAGACATTGAATCTCTGTGAAATACAAGTAGTGGAGTTGTGGGATTAAGATTTGGAACCAAGACTGAGATTGTCGTTTTGTTAATAAAAATTACTTTAGGGGGAAAAAAGAGAGGTTTATTTGCAGTATGAAATTGTACAGGATGGTGGAAAAGGCTATATAATTAGCATAGAATGCTCACCTTTTTCTTTTTTTTTTCCTTCCTCTCCTCTTTTGTGCACCTAGCTAATGAAAAAGGCTCCTTTTACTTTGCATGAACTATGGGGTTTAAGGTTGTTAATTAAAAGCAGTGTTTTGATGCTATTGCACAGGCTACTTAATCAATTAGCTGTGTTTGCAAAGCACTTTTAAGGACTAATTACGACCAAAGAATAAGTGGATTTCTTTTATTAACCTTCAGAAATGGAGGATGCCAAGAGGAGAGGAGCCTTCTGTCAGAGCTCAGCAGGCAGTTTCTGATCCTGCCTCATTCCGATTCAAGAGCAGCCAGGGCAGAGCCCTGACACAGAGACAGCTTTAGTGCAGAGCAGGGCAGTCACACACGGAGCAGCTGCCAGGCTCTGCCCTTGGGGCTGTGCTTGGTTTCTTCTGAGTGGACTTGGTTTGGGGTGGGTGGGATGGGACACCCGGCTCACGCTCCTGGGAGCTGGTTCAGGCACGTTAGGCTGTGGTCAGCCGTGTGTGGGATGTGCTGGGGCGTCAGCTCTGCACTGGTGAGGCTGTGGAGCGATGCTCACACACTGATACCGTGGCTCAAGTGAGCAAACAGGAGGATTCTGAAGAGGCTCCAAGTACCATTCCCTGCTCCTTCCACTCAACACTCCAGCTGTAGTGGTGACAGACACGAAGCAGATCTGACAGGCCCCACTCTATTTTCCTTTCTGGGAAGAGACAATAAAGTTTCATGGTGCATTAAATGCCAGCTGATGGACACTGGACAAGAAGGTATTCTTCATGTAGGTGCTAATATCAACACTGCGTGATGTCTCACACTGTGGAGAGCACATACCAAAGGAGTTCTGTTCTTAAAAACTCCCCTGGATAGAAATTAAATCATTTCATTAAGGCCTAAAGATCCAATCCTATCTTTGGTTGATACAACAGCAGAAAGCTGAATAGTGCTTGTAGTCCTAAATACTTGTATTCTCTTCAGCGGGACTCTGTGGGAATTCAAGCACTGGACTCCAACCACGCTAGAGGTGCAGAATGAAGAGATTATAATTGTTGGTACCCTGTTACTCCAGCGTCATCCACAATGGCATGTAGGAAAAAAGTGGTTTTGGAAGAATCTTAGAAATAGAAATAAAATAAAATAAAGACTTAGAAATCTCCCCTTCTTCAATATTGTCTGTGCAATAAAAAAAAGGAATATGAGATTGAAAATGATGCTTTCACTTCTCTGCTAAAATGTTATTTACATGCATAACTCTGTGTCTATAGCTTGGGGTTTTAATATTAATATGCTGGTTTTTTGCTTTTATGTGTTAGTAGGAAATTTAACATCTCTCAGATGCATCTACTGTGCTTGTTAGTCTATTACCTCTTTTAAGGCATAAAGAAATGAAAACATAAAATAACGTGAAAAGGACAATATACCTTGTGGTGGAAATTAAGATCTTGCATTTCCACGTTGATTGCTGAAGGTTACTAAAGAAATGTTCCATTCAATAGTGCAAAAGCTTCTGCAGACAGGTGGTGGACTGCTTGCTGTGGTGTCACATCCCTTTGCACTATTCCAGCTGCACCAAAGAGAAAGTAACTTTAGAGAAACATCTGGGAATATGATTTGAATGTTTTTGTTTTGTTTTTTTTTTTCTTATTCTCTAGACCTTTATAGTCTTCAGCACAGTAAATCCATGGTTATTCCCAGTATCTAAATGGCATGCTAGGGTTTTAATCAGCAATAATTTTGAGCAACTGTGCCCCTTCTCTAGTTTGCCTCATGGTTTCATTTTAGCAAGCCATATTCAGACATTGACAATTTACTTTTGAAACATTTTTATTTCAGTAATTCTACTGTTTTATGGGTGGAAGTGCTACTTAGTCCAAGTCTAGAGCCCCCTGTTCTTCTGTTCATTAATGGTGTGCCTGGGGCTATTGCCTTCCACATGAATATGAACTCAATTTCTGTTAATGGATATTGTACATGCTAGACAGTAATCACTTGGCAAAAAAACATTAACTTGCAAAGCTGGTGTTTCTGTCTGGGTAAGCAGACACCCACTACTTGTTTCATCTAATTGTTCTCTTAAAGAACCACAGATTTCCATTTTCGTGAAATCCACACATGCCAGATTTCAGCCTGAAACACAGTTTTACACACAGGTTACAAAGCCTTAGAGGAATATTCTCATTGAGTACAGTACTGTGAATTGTGCTTATCTTGGATTTAAGTGCTGCTATTTATAAAAGTCTTGGCGTTAGATGCTTTCTTTCATTAAGACAGATGTAAATCAAAAGTAGATGAATGGCTCAGAGAGAATCAGTCCCACAGGCTTTGAGAGGCTGGGTATGGGGAAATGCACAAAAAGTCCTTGCATTGAAATTCAGCTGATTTGTTCTCATCTTATATGAACTTTGAGAGTCCATAAAGACAGGGCTGATATTTGATCTCCTTATGAATCAGTTTGCTTTGTCATGGTCTCCTGCAATAGCTTTGCTGAGGAGAATTTTAAAATCCTCATTCAGGGTCATGGATTGGACTTGTGTTAATCAAGATTTTATACTGTCCTTGGAAAATGAGTATTTAGAACTCCCTTTCATACTTGGGAGTGAAAATGGAGTTTATACATTTTCAGGTGCTGGTCATATTTTTCCTCTCTTTTATTTTCCTTTTGGTGACAAAATGGTGACTTCCGACACATAAGTTCACAGTAGTTTTTCTTTTCACTTCCTAACTAGAAAAATGAAGCTATTGCCTTAGAGTAGAGAAGGGATTTTCCCCTGAATCCTCTTGTCTAGAGGTCAAACAACAAAAATGTTTTAAAGCTATGAACGCTTTTAATGAACACACACACACAAAGGAAATGTTGACTTCAACATTATGCTTGTTACAGACATCGTTGTGGAAGATGTCTCAACTGAGCATCATCCAGTGGAAAAATATTTGTCGAGTTTTGCAACTTTTTTCATGCCTCTGACCCTCCTCAGAGATGTTCTACAATATTTAACATTTGAATTCTCTCCCATTTGTTTGAACAAGTGCCCCTCGTTGGAATTCATTCAGTTAGCTTTTTAATATGGCAATAGTGAAGAGAAAAAGCTTTTTTAAAATGTCAGGGGATAATGTGAGAGGAGCAGTACCTGAAATTGCTCTTTAACGTATTGACTTTAAAAGCTGTGTCATCTTGGCTAACAATGAAATAAAGAGCAGATGAGGTAAATAAATCAAATACTTTGAATATTCAGTACAGCCTCCTCTGCAGTCCATATGATCAGCATTCACCCTTCACTCTCTGAATTCGAAGGAAATTGTAAGGAAGCCTAATGGCAAAAGACTCATCCTGAGATCAAATGAATAAAAAGGGAATAGTTGGTCACAACTTGCTTATGTCTTACCATGAGGCATTTTATTGGGGAAAGACAGGGAAAAAATCCAGAACCAAATTGACTCAACTGAAGGATGTATTTTTCTGAAAGGTACCAAACTTCATACTTTTCTGTCATAGTATAGCAGTCAAACTTTATTTGTGCTCAGAGAGAATTGTCACTTGTGGTTAATGGCCAGTGCTTACCCTTAGATAGCACAGAATAACCAGGGCTATCTCCTAATACAAAGGTCTGTAGGTAAACCTACTGTTCTTAGACAGGAAAAAAAAATCATTTTTACTATAATGCAGTACTTTTGAGGATAGTACATTGTTGGTTGGCTTTGTCTCCAAATAGAAGGATATTTATTTGGAATTGCAGTTCTCTACTTTTTTTTTTCATTCACAAAGTAGCTTGGTAAGAAACATGAAATTTCTGATTTTCTCTTTATAGAAAGCCAAAGACCTACCTTGGGAAGAGATGAATTAATTGTTTGCGTCATTGACTCACTGCAAAAAATATGGTTTCTGATAGGCTTGTCTTTAGTGAAAACAGATTCTCAGTTACTATAGGTAGGAAAACTGGCAGTGTCCTGACATTTAAAGACCAGATGATTTCACTTTTTCTTCTACTAAGGTTTTATTAAAAACGTAGAGTTGCAAACTGCCGTTATTTTTGTTCCAACTTAACTAGCAGCATTAATAACAGACTCTCATTTACATGATCACTTGGTTACTGGCAATCTGTGCCTTGGAAAACTTGGACTCTGAACAGCACTAATTAACAGCAAAATGGAGCTGGAAATTAATTGGCATCAAACTAGGTGGAGAATAGAACTGTCTTGCAGTCCAGTTCCTGACTCACAAATCTGTATGCACAGCAAAAATTTCTCTCTTACCTAGATTAGAATGTTTTCCACCTGCAGTGTGGATTTTTCCTATTTTTAAATTCTTATGAACTTTTTGCTAACATTTTGATATTTAGTAACCTTTAAGCATAGCCAATGGTCTTTTCTATATTTGATTAAAAAGTATATTACAGTAATAAGAGGACAACTGGCTGGGATCTATTTGTTCTTTTTAATTTCTCGAAGTTCTGTTTGGTGTTTATTTCTTTCCTAAATGTATGTTAGCACTAAGCTCAAAGCAAGGAAAGAAGCTGGAAATACTGTGCTACAATGTTTAGAGTGGAAGTCATAGCTTTGAAATGAAACTCAAACCAAAAGACTGTGATGATAGCTGTTGATTATTTAGCTAAAGGCAGTAAGGACTAATCTTTATTGTTTACTGAGGCTGAAGATTTATCACGGAATTAATTGGTTCAAATTATTTTCTTGGGACACCTGGGAATTTGTTTTCTAACCAGCACTTCAGAGTCCTAGAAATGTGTGGCTTGGCAATATTTGAAGTATGATTTCCACAGGGTTGGTTTGTATCATTTGGATTGTGATGTGGTCTGACTTCAGGCACTGGGGGACTGCTGGTGGTAGTAAGATCAGGGCTCTGAGTTTAGGTGTTACTTTCAGCCAGTGATCATCAGATCTAAATTGTTTTGTGTTTGCTGGTTTTGGCGTTTTTCAGACTTGTCTAGATCCTGCTATTTTGGTTGCTTCCTATCACATCTATTGAAGCACCTTAACCCTGTTCCCTCCACTGCGAAAATGTATAGCTGGGAGACTGACATAATTTAATGTAAAAGCAGTTTTAATAAAACTCCTAAAGTACAGCATTAGTTTTCTGCTTCTTATGAAACCCCAATACTTTTGAGTTTCTTCATGTAAGCACAATTTGAAAATTAGTAGGAAATGGAATTACTGGGAAATTAGTTATAAATCTGGCAGCCTAATACAATCTTGTTTTAAAATGTATAGTATTTCCAGTGATCAAAAGGACCTTTAGCATTGCCTGGAGTGCTTCATTCATGGGGAGTGATTGAGGAAGTAATTACAGGGAGCTACCTCTTCGACAGTGTCTTCAAAGACTAGATTAAAATTACATTTGCAGCCCAGAAATTGTTACCATTTTAGAAGAGAAACAAAAGCTATAGATTATGGAGAGAAAATACTACAAGCCAACCCACATGTTAACCTTACCTGTGTTGGTTTTTGGGTATTTTAGATATAGTAATTTATGGATAAAGTTATGGGAAATATCAATATATTTTCTCAGTGTATCAGTATCTCAGTATATTTCAACAGAGACATTAGCTACAGCACAATCCCGCCTGTTGTAAGGAAGGAGCTGCCAGTCTGAAGATTATTTAAAAAACTTTTCTCAGGCTTTTTTAGTCCATGTCTTCTTTATTAGAAAGCACCCATATCTTGAGGGGTCTGCTATTGGGCAGCAGAAGGGAGAAACAGAATCAAGGTTATTGGAAACTAAAACAATGCACAAAAATTCTGTAACTTTATCCTCCTCAGCTCCTCCGAGCACTGAGAGATACTCTCTTCTCTCTCTTATCAGAGGCAGAGCTAGTACTGATGCCAGTAAGACTCAGCAGTAATCACCATTTATTTGAATGAAGGGATTATTCAGGACCTGAGAGCAGAGGGGCTTAGCAGGGAAATCAATATTCCTGTGCCAGGTTGGTTTGGTGCAGGGACACACTTGCTGAAGAAACAAATATCATTTTATCCTTTTAAACATAAGCAAGCAGTTTTGGATGTCAGTCTTGCTTTTACATCAGAAATATCCAATCTTATCTGTATGTGGGCAAAATGGATATTTAAAAGACAGAAAAGACCTTCTGGGATGTTGAGTTATACGGATTTTCAGTGACTGATGAAATCACTCCTTTCCTGAGTACAAGAACTCTGCTCTCCTTACTGCGTAAACGCTGGATGCAGCCAGGCACCTTAATGCAGCAATGGGCTGTTAAAAAGGGTACTTCTAGAAAGGTAATTTTTTTCCAAATCACTATGCTTTCACTATGGGTGAAATTAATTATAATAAATAAAGTGGCCATAGATTTGTTTTTATAACCCCTTGTCTTCAATCTAGAATAAATTAGTCATCATCTTAACAGGCTAGGATATTAAGATTTGTGGTCTGACTTTATCCCCAGTGTTCAGCATTACACCAGGAGTGACTCAGATCAAAGTGTCCATCCTGTGAGTTAGAGATGGTGGGGAGCCTCCTTTTCCCTCTCCATTATTAATCACACTGTATTGCCTCTACCTGGAGAAAATCTGTCTTTTTACTGTGGTTGCTCTTATTCTTTCAGCATTCTTTCCACTGTGCTTCTGAACTTTTCCCCTATGCCGTGTCATTTTGTTTTTAAGGTGAAGGCCCTGTGATAAAAAATTGATATCCCTCAGCTTTCTCTACAAAGTAGCTCAGTAGTAGAAGTTTGAGGAGCACTGCTGGACTATACATGGTTGAATTCCTCCTACCTGTCAGCTGAAAGAGTGTCAGTAGACCCAGTACTGCAGTGCTTGTTTGACAGAAATCTTTTGTTGTATCAAAGAAGTTTTTCACTGATCTTCAAGAGCAGAAGACAGCAGAAAAATGACCTCCTAACCTGCCTGATAGCAGATGGCTTTGGAGCAGCCAGGACTGCTGGTGTTTAGTTCTCTGTGCTGAGCCCTTTCTGTGACTCAGCACCTTGCAGAAATCTTGCTACACACAGGCTCAGGTAAGCAACGAGTGGTTCAGACAGTGGCATTTTAATTCAAAATGGATCATCCTGGCTGTAGAATCTGCTGTCCTTAGTGAGGAAGAGAACTTGTTTTATACTTCTGCTGATTCCTTTTAAGTGCATCTGGTTAGGAAGCAGTATTTCCTATGAACATTTTCGAGGCTTCCTTCCTTCCTTCCTTCCTTCCTTCCTTCCTTCCTTCCT